>JAPPVO010000059.1:148339483-148644372 GCA_030407325.1 Camellia japonica
TGTGTCCGTCTTAAACAGATATCAATTGTAAGCATGATTGCGATCGACTACAGTGAACAGTGTATCAGAATCAAGCAGTTAAAGAACGAAAACAACTTTGACAGTTAACAGTTCTACATTGCAGAAAGTAAAACAGGGAAGAGTGTTACCTCGGAAGTGCCAAAGGATAGGTGAGAGGTCGGCTCGCGTAGGAGGAGCTCCGGGTCCAGTGCTCGGTCAAAGCTGCGAAAATGGCGGAGTCCATCCGGTGGTAGCACATGAATCGCTGGGCGGTATGTACCGGGTCGAAAGGACGCTCGCTCAACGGGAGAAGCTCGACCCCGGGATCCATCTCATGATCCGGGGGAGTCCCGACGTGTGGAATGTCGTCAGCCATGGTAATGGTAGTGAGAAAATGGCCGGAAAATCCGGAATGCGGAAAGCCAACCGAAAAAGTCAACCCCGAGCGGGCCGAAAATGGCCGGGAAGGCCGGAAGATGAAAAGGCACGGAAATGAAGAGGAAACCGAGGGGAACAAGTCCCGAAAAAGTGGAAATAGCAAAAGAGGCACCGAAACAAAGATTTGTTCGGTTGAAAATGTGCGAAACGCGATGAACTTCGCGAAGCGAACGACGAAAATGGCGCGAAAACACAAAGAAATGGCGAAATGAGGAGAGAAAAAGGCTCTAGAGAGAGAGGGAGTTGATTTTCGGCGGTGGAGAAGTGAGAAAATAGGGTTGGGAACCCTATTTTAAAAGACCCATTGCAAAAAGTCGAAACTGTCCCCGATCAGCAACTTTTGGCCGGTCGGCACTATTATGTGCCGGTCGGCATAATATTGTGCCGGTGGAACTTTTATGCAGCCGGTGGCCAGCCGGTGGCCACCTAGTCCAGCCGGTGATGTTCCCACAGCCTTGTTTAGGCCATGTGGGTAGTTTCTGGTCTTCATATCTCAAGAAAGTGCAAGAAAGTGAATCCCCGATGCTCAACCGGCCTCCGTTTTGACCTCGGACCCTGTCTTCTGTGCGTGGCACTCAGATTCGAGCAAAGATTGTATCCTTTTGTATCCTTTTGTCTTTTACAAGATTCAAAAGTTGCCCCGTGTGCGTTGCACGCATCCATCACATTGTCGGTGCGTCGCATCGCGCCGTCTTGCACGTCCCTTGCGATTGCACGTTTTGCATTTTCGTGTGGCATGCGTGTCATACTTGCATTTCATTTTCCATTCAATGAGGTATGCGTGCCTCATTTTGCATTTCATTGCATCTCGAGGTACGCGTACCTCGTTTTGCATTTCATTTTCCATTCAATGAGGTATGCGTGCCTCATTTTGCATTTCATTGCATCTCGAGGTACGCGTACCTCGTTTTGCATTTCATTTTCCATTCAATGAGGTATGCGTGCCTCATTTTGCATTTCATCGCATCTCGAGGTATGCGTGCCTCATTTTGCATTTCATTGCATCTCGAGGTACGCGTGCTTCGTTTTGCATTTTATTTTCCGTCTAATGAGGTATGCGTGCCTCATGTCCATTTCAGTTTTGCATCTTGAGGTATGCGTGCCTCACTTTGCATTTCATTTGCATTTCGTTTTGCATTTTGCATCCATGAGGTATGCGTGCCTCATCTTGCATCTCATTTTGCATTTCATCGCGCTATTTTGCGCACCTCATTGTTTTTCGCCCCGGTCTGGCGAGACCTTAAACACGCGCGGTCTAGGAAACCTTAAATCCTTGGAAGGTGCGAAACCTTCGGCATCTGCATTATCATGCATGATTCCCGTCACGCGCTGTCATGCGCACCAATTCATGCATTGTCATGCATTTCAAAAGCCGCGCGTTGGCGCGCATTTCAATGCATCTTTCCATCATCAGCATTCATCTGCATTACATCTGCATTTCATATGCATTTCAAAATAAAAATACATTTGCATTGTCATGCATCCTTTCCATCATCATGCATCATTTGCACTTCAGAAGCAAAAAAATGCATTGTCATGCATACATTTTGCATACGGTCTAGGAGACCTTAAATCCTCTGAAGGTGCAGATTCCTTTGGCGTTTGACGTGCCCGGACGACTTTCGGTGGTCGGGTAAAGCCACCTGCCTGTTTTTGCGGTGAGTTCCTAGAAGACCAACTGGGACGGTGAAAACTAGAGTTTGAACGGCTTATGCCTAGAACACAAAGGTTCGGGATTTCCGAGACTAAAGTCTGGTTTAAATACCCAGGGGGTGTACCCTCGACTTGAAATCTGTACGGAAGCCCCATAGGTTGAGGCGGCATGTCTACGCCTCAATCCTGGATACTGAACCAACCTAGTATATCGCCCTGTTGGTAAGATAGGGAAAGCTGCAATCATAGTCGTTGCATCATAGTGCATTGTCATGCATCATTTGTAAATACTGCATATGTCATGCATTTCAAAAAAAAAAAAATCCAAAAACAAAAACACATGCATATGTCATGCATCATTGTAAATACTGCATATGTCATGCATCATTCTAAATATTGCATATGTCATGCATTTCAAAAACAAAAAAAAAACATGCATATGTCATGCATCATCGTATATAGTGCATATGTCATGCATTTCAAAAAACCTGCATATGTCATGCATCATCATTGTAGTATAGTGCATATGTCATGCATTTTCTGTAAATATCCATTTCCATTGCATTGTAGTTGCATGCATCCACTGCATCATCCTCCATACGCATGTGCTTGCAGCCTTTCCTTGTTAAGCTTGGTCTGGTTATGTGTCCATACTTTGTCACGTCAAAGCACAGTTCTTGCATGTGCATCTGCGCCTACTCCACGCTGGTATGTTGGTTTGAGGTTGCGGCACCTTTTCTGTGTTGACATGGTTTGTATGTGTGCATGCCTTTCCTAAGCAGATACGGTTTGGCCCGCGCGCCATAATCGCATATTACATTGTAGTGTAATTGTTGCATCCGGCATTAGGATCATTGTTCTTTCCTCAGCGGGTCGTCACCCCACTTATGTCAATCCACCCAATACTTGTCCTTGTGTCCGTCTACATTACTCATAGTTCTGCATGTGTATCGCGCCTACTCCACACTGGTATGTTGGTTTGAGGTTGCGGCACCTTTTCTATGGTAGACGGACTTGTTACTTCCATCAACCTATTTGACATTTGTGTGGTTTCGAATCGCTCACGATTGAATCATGATTCAATTGCTTTGCATGTAGTTTGCATAGTTTCAATTGCATTGCATTATCATTTGCATTGTTCATACATCATTTTGTATATATTGCATATCATCTTGCATTCATTTCGCATTGTCATGCATATTGCTAACAATATTGTACCTGTTAAGTTTGCTTTCTTTGCAGGCACGATATTGTATGTACGGCTCATTTGAGGCCGGTGCAACCGGACGAGCCGCACAGGTATTGTATCCTCCGAGTGAGACGTATTGAGAATTGCATAATTCTCTTACATCCTTTCTGCATTGTAGTGTAGTTTGGTGCATGCTAGCTTAAAACTGTCGCATGCGTGCTTTGTTACAGCTTTCTTTGCATGATCATTAAGTTATGCTCGGCTTCGTGCATTTTCAGTTGCATTTTGCCCCTGCCTTCGGGCGCATATCTTGCTTGTCTTGCATGTTTGTCTAAGTCTTCGGCCTGGTCAAAAATGGGTCGTCTCTGGGCTTTGACATTCACTCCCGTCATTGTTATGACTTCCGAGTTCTGTCAAAGAGGGGCAACTGTAGACACCCCATTTTTGACCGTCCTCAAGACCTGGACGTCACCGCTTGAACACTCGGTGATTATCCATGTTCGTGTTCGTTTGGAGTTCCCGGAGTTCTCGGCTACGCGCCTTGCCTCAGGACCTCCGAACTTGACCGTTTTGTGTCTGGTTTTGCACCAAACACTTGTGCTTTGCCTTGGAGGGGCAGGGAATGCCTTGTGAGGCATCCCCACACACCACCGGCAGTGGCTAGAGGCCACCGGCTGGTTGGTGTTGCCATCGGCACTATTCGGTCGGCACTCTTTTGTGCCGGTCGGCAGTCAATTTTGTCAAAATGACAATTTTGCCCTGCCGACTACTGTTCAGTTGCTTTTTGAGATATTTTGAAGCAGCTGTATAGCATTTGTTTCCCCTCCATACACGTGTATGGAGGGATGAGCCTTTGGTTTGCTTAGCTTGTAAGCTTTGTTGCCTATAAGAGAGGGCTCTCTTCTCTTGGCTCAAGGGTTAGAAAAATTAGACATTTTTAGAGAGAAAAGACAGAGAAGAAGCTCTGGTTCTAGGTTAGAACTTGTGTATCTATCCTATCTCTCTTTTCCTCTCTTGTTTCTACACTAGGTGCTTTAATCCATATTATTGCACACAAGCACCTAGTGTTTCACCTTCCTTCGGTTACTGAGGTTCTAAGGGCTGGTTCTTGAAGTTTTTGGTTGGATTTGAGCTAAGGAAGCAACAACATCAACCTTTGTGAAGGTGGTCTTCAAGGGTAAGAAACACCCCTTTTTACCCCATTTTTTGCACTCCATTTTTGCATAGATTAGAACTGTTTTTGTGCTTAGCATTTAATACAAAAAAGTTCTGTTTTTTAGTCCTCTTTATTGTTGGTTAAGAGTGTTTTGTGCTTTGGGGAGGTTTGACCACCCTTAGGCCTTGAAAAGGCCTCATTTTGTGCTATTTTGTGAGAGCTCCGGGATTTTGGTGTTGGGGTCTCTTCACCACTGAAATCTTGAGGGATTTCAGTGGTGAAGATGATGCCTTGAAGTCCCAAGAAGGAGAGGGTCACCCCCTCTCCTTGTTTCCTTGAAAAGGACCTATTTTGCCTCTTGAGGGAGCCCCATGTTTGGTTGTTTGTTGGTTATGCCATGGCTGTATTTTGTGCTCATATTGCCATATTATAACTTTGTATCATGTTGGTTTTAGTACTCCTTGCATGTTTTGCATAGATGCTTTGTAATGCCTCTTTAGTCCTTTAACATGCATTAGGTTGTGTGCCTCTATTCTAACATGTTTTAGGCTTAGATTCATGAAGCTTGTATGCTTATTTTTCCATGAATAAGGTCTGTCCATGGTTACTTTGGTCGATCTTAGCTTGCATCACATAGCCTCTTTGCATTTGGCTTGTTGGCCTTAAGAGCATGAAAGTATAGCATGCCTTGCTTCATTATTTTCAATGGTTTGGAACCATTTAGCATGCTATTTCAGTCCCTTAGACATGCTTGAATGATTGCCTTGCATGCCTCTTTGAAGTTTTGAAAGCATATGTTGTATGCCTAATGATTTGGTCATTGTGTGTGCCTTGCTCTAGAGCCACTTAGATGCCATCTAGGAGGTCCCTTTTGTATGGTCTAGGGCTGCCTTAGACCTGTTTTAAGCCTTCTTGGCCTTGTGAGGCTTGGTGGCTTAGCCATGGTTTAGGTCTCCTTTGGCTTGCCTTGGATGCTTGGACCATTTGTTGCATGCTTAGTCTATTTTGTTGCTTGGTTTGGCACCATGTCCAACATGATTTTAAAGCTTATATATGCATGTTAATATGTCCATGTTAGCCTCTTTTAAGTGTTCTTAAGAGTTGCTTGTTTATGCCTAAGTGTTGGATTATGTATGCTTGCATGTGTGCATGTATTGCATATATCTTAGCCTTCACTTCTATGCATTTGGCCACTGATTTTAGGCTTATTTAGAGCTGCCTAACCTATGTGCAAGTCCATCCTCTTGTTGCTTGCATATGCTCCTTGAGTGTTGTAATGTATTGGTAAGTAAATGCATGTTAGGACTAACATGATTGAATGAAGTCACATGCTTGTTTGCATGCTTGGACACCCACATTACACCTTGCATACTTGATGGTTGACATTGGTGTTTCATGCCTTGTATGTTTGTTAGCTTGTATGCTCCTTTGCATTGGCATGATTGCATACTAGTTGACATGTCTAGGATTGCATCACATAAACATGCATGCTCTACCTCTTGACCAAGTCATGATAGAGGCTTAGCACCCTTGTGTGTTTGTTTGGTTTGCATGCATTTGAAATAGAAGTTGCACTTTGGTTCTTTGGGCCATCATGCATGGAAATGCGTGATTGGTGGCCCGAGAATCGAGGCACATGCCCCTTTGAGTCACAAATATGATAAGGGGCATGATTGGTGCACACATTGTTGGAATTACATTGCCATGCAAGTTTTTGCCCTCTGCTGCTGTGAGTTGCAGGTTCTGCAGACATTCAGTGCCGGCCGGCAGTATTTAGTGCCGACCGGCAGTCTATTGATGGCCGATGGATGAATTTTGTGCCGGTGACCTCATGCTGATGCCGGTGGAAGTCCTACTCAGCCGATGATGTCCCTCAGTGTCCTGGGAGGCACTCCTGAGACTTTGGCAGTCTTCTGAGATGCAAAGCAGGGAAAACAGAGGCAATCTAAGCATGGCAGTGCAATTCCGAGCAAGTCCCGAGCATGCGTTGCATCCGGCCCTCATCTCGAGGCGGTTTACTGCTTTAATTAGATTAATTAATTTATTTGATTAATTTAGTTGGACTGTAATATTTTAATTAGTTTGCGTAGTTAATTAATCTGTATTATTATTTTGGTCCCTCCGAGTGGGGGCAAATTTGTAATAAGTGTGGGTGAGTGGTTTGTATGTCTTCCAACCCCCACTTCTTTCTTCCCTTTTATTTACCTGCTTATGATGGTAGATTAGGGCACGTCTTTTTAGCATACCTTATGCAATGCATGCGTGCATCCATGCATTTGTCTAAACATGCACCGGGCTCGGTACATCATACAAACTGCATTGTATTTCAATTCCAATTGAATACGTGCATCGAATAAAGTGCATTTCACATGCCATCTTTAGGGTTAGCCGAGCCTACTCTAAATTGCATCTTCGCCTGTGTTGCATTAGCCATTTAACATGAACTAGGTCATGCATGTTTGCTAACTAGTTTCTTGTTTTGGCACGGAGTACGATGTAAGTATTTATGCTTTAGCATATCGCATGCGTGTGATGTTCATAACAGTATGCTTACCATGCGGCTAAGTGCTTATATGAGATAAACTGTTTGAATGCCTGTGGGTGGAGGTTGGATTGCTTGAGTTGGAAAACTCATTGAAATCCGTGTTTTAGCCTACTTGCGAGTAGCAAATTCCAAAGCATTTTCAAAACAAACGGATATGCAATGTTTATTTCCAAATTAGGCAATCTAGTCTATACTTGTTTGCTGTGCGCATACATAGTAATTCTAGGCTAATAATGGAATAAGAACACATAAGTTTTCAAAATGGATATCAGATTAGTAGAGGCCGGTCTTCGACCGGGCGAAAGGGGGTGCTCATAGCTGACCTTCCCCGATCGTACCCAAGCTCCCGAGCCAAGACACTTTGGTGATGACGGACACGTGGCCTTCGGCACCGAGTCAGGGTTTCCTAAATTTCCCATTTTAAAAAAAATATTTAGGTGGCGACTCTGTATCTGGCAAAGCAGTCCATGTTTGGCACTTCTTTTCAAAAATCTGTTTTTTTTTCTCAAAACGATTTGCCAGAGTTGGACTCTTTGGTTCAGATTAGAGACCGCAACAAACAAAAAAAGGGAGTCCGAACTGTAGCGAGGTCCCCCGCGGGCTTGTTACAGTTTCTGGCGACTCTGCTGGGGAGTTTTAGAGAGCTTGACTCGAACTCGTGATATCCTGTTTTGACTACACTTATGTGTTTCTTTGCATTGCATGTGCATTGGTGCGCCTAGGACACCGTGTTGGCCATCTGCTATTCCTGAGCGGTTTGCCGGAGGCTTGTCTTGTCAAGGCATGACCATAAGGCTGACCGGTTGCGGGCTCTGCCAGTATGGGAACACAAACCCCGGTTTTACCGGGGCACCCTTTTCGACCATTCGACCTAGTGCATATTCGGATCCATAGTGACCATTCCAAACTAGGACAGGTTGCTTACCCGATATAGGTTGTTTGAAACCGCTGTGTGCGTAGTGAAACCCTAGCTCCTGACAAAATAGGACAGGGAAACCCTACCCCAACATAGGGGTGTATTGGCTCTCTTTATCCTGTTATGTGCTTTTAGAGTGTATCTCTGCAGGGAACGCATATATCAGTTTGCAAGTTTGGGTATCGGCCTGAGGGCACCAGTATCAGTGTTGTTGAGAATCAGTTGTGTCTGGGGTATCAGTTCAGTTTTGAACAGTAATCCTGGGGAACAGTGATCAGTAGTAGAGTACAGTTGTCCGGCTACATCCGTGTTTGATCTGTTTGGGGCTGAAATACTGCTTGTTTTCCGTTTCAGTTCAGAGATTCAGAGGGTCGATCCAGAACAGCTAGTGTCTTCTTCCTGCTGAGGCAGAACTGAACATGACGCAAATCAGAAGAGATTGTGGTCATGACGGCCGCGTTGAGTCAGGGAATCACCCTACAAGATGAGACTACTGTTGACATGCCGCATCCACCTAGGTCGCCTGCCGCACATCCAATATGGGCTCCTCAACTATATAGGCTCGCGAGCCTACTACATTTGAACTAATGGGAATGATAGGTGATCTTCAAAGATCCGTGGCGGATCTCGCCTATGGAATGTCTGTTTCGCCACCAGCCGCACCATATGCCGGAGGCTTCATACCCCAGGAGCCCCCGCTACTGGGACGAATTGTAATTGAACTCAACCAACCGGAGATGACCTCCAGCTATGGTAACGACGCAGCAAACCAAACTCTAGATCAGGCCGAGGCCAGAGATAAAGGCAAGATGAAGACAGATGCCGACCCCATCGAACAACTGCTGTGGGCAGTAGAGGCTTTGAAAGCCGGAGGGATGAACAAGCAACAGATATCCGCAGTTGTGTCAAAAGCTGTGGAGGACGCTTTCCCCACTCCGCCTGAGGGCAGTTCCAGTCAATCAGAGAATCGGGATAGGCCCCGTCATGCAAGACAGTTCTTCCCGCTCCCAACCTTGCATCCGGAAAAGATCAAAAATCCAAGGCCGCACCCGCCGATCCGTTCGCTAGTGCATCTAGAAGAGTGCTCAGGCCCCAAAGTACCTGCCCCGAGGGCACAGGGTCTTCCACCCTCTCTACATGCCTTTGTCTAGGGCACTTTTGATTTTGGCCAAAAAGGGGCATCTTAAACCCTTGGAGCCCCGACCCCTACCGAAGAATCTCCCTGCCACCATGATGCTTCCCTGTACTGTGCGTACCACCAGCAGACTGGCCAGCCACTGATAATTGCTTCCGCCTCCGTCATGAGGTACAAGATTTGATTGACAACGAGGTTATCCTCCCGCCTACCTCAGCAAAGTCCGTCACCACTCAGTTGTTGGATTTCGAGGATACAGATACTGCAAGTATGTAATCAGAAGGTGAACCGCCTGCGGGCAGTGTCTGGTACATTTTTGGATGTGGCGTTTGGCACGCATTTTTGAGCACCTGCCAACGCTAGTTTTGTAAATCCTGACTTGGGTGTCGAGTCAGTCTTTTTTTTGTTTTGAGTCTGTCTCTCTTATTGAGTCAGTCTTTTTGCTTACAAGTCTGTCTGTTGTAATGAGTCAGTCCTCTTGTTAATATACCAGGTGATTTCGGGGTTGTTGCCTCAAACACCGTTTTGTCTTGTAATTAGTTGCTTTTGCTTTTTGAGCTGTTTGCTGCCGAGGAGCCGTTATGCCAACAAATCGAATGAAACAGCTGGGCTATCATGTGCCGTACTTGTTGCTATTTGAGTTAGCCGTGCCAGAGGATGTGAATGGAACGACAGTGCATACCGCCTGCTCTCTTGTGCCTTGAACATGTTGTAATGACCTAAGCTTTTCATAAAACCCCTTTTTCGAACACTGTGGTGATGAAAACGAAGAGGAAGTAATTCCTCGGGTTTTGTAAAATTTTGATCATTTTGAGAGAAAGAGAGGCTGCTAAGCTTTTAATGAATGAAATCATGCTTGTCGGCGTGAGTACTGAGAAGGATCCTGGTTCGATCCAGACTGGTTCCACACTATCTTCAACGCGAATGATTTGTCGCTTTCTTAAAAACTTTCAAAAACGAAATGTCTTGGCAGTCTTGCGAAGACCGGTGTGGAACCGCTCTTGAGATTGTGCAGCCCAGGATCGCTCTCGGTCTCAATTCAATTATCTGTTTCAAACCTGGATCCGTTCAAAAGCGTTCAGTCCATGAAACGCCTGTGTGGCCCATTTTGAGGCAGCCCTCGAGCAAGAGGCGTCAAAATCAGATCAAGGAGATCAGATCCCACCAAGCAAAGCTCGAGAAGCAACCGTGATGGACTTTCCCTGCAAATCAACTACAACAGTCGCTCTCTTGAATACGAGAGGCTTCAATCTCAAAACCATTTGGCATGGGCGCTACACTTTTACCCTTTGAGAGGCTCGCTGGGCCGAAAACCCGGAAGGGCGGCCCAGGCAAAAGTTAGAGCAAAGAAAAAAGAAAGAAAAAAAGAAAAATACAAAAGAAGCAAAAAAAAGAAAAAGAACAAAGAATAGCAAAAGAAAAGAAAGAAAAAAAAAAAAGAAAAGAAAAGAAAAAGAATGAAAAAGAAAAACATAGCTCGCAAGGTCGAAAACCTGCAACAGGCGCCTTGGCAAAAATTAGAGCCTAAACAGTGAAGGTTAAAATACCCGAGTGTACCTTAACCGGAACTACGTAAGGCTTGATTCCCATGTTTGGGATACGTAGGCAACTTCACTTGAAGTCCAGCCCCCAACGCTTCCATAGCGTTCAGTCCATGTCATGGTTTTGATCGCTTGTGCCCTCTCCTAATCCGATGTCTCGGTCACGACGGTTAGAACTACGTGATCAACTTCCTCTTGAAGTCCAACCACCAACACCTTCCAGGTGATTGTGTCCATATATTGATTCAGACCGTCCTCGTCTCCTCCGCGTCCGAGGGTCCGATCGTCATCAACAAGGACTGGTTACAGCATGCCGCGATATCATCCAAACAAGGGGCAACTTTCCGTTGCCATGCATTGCCACAAGTTGCCCTGAGTTACCGTCCAAACCAGGGGCAACTTTCCGTTGCCTTTATCCCCCTTTAAGCGGGGCAATTTTCCATTGCCTCCGATCCGAGGTTGCGCATCTCGAGGGTAAGTTCTATGCTCGTCGAGCTCGACTGTTTGCGAAAATAGTTTTGAAAATTTTTACTGAAGTTGATTATTTTCTCGAAAACTATTCCATTTTCCAAAAGGCCTGTTTGGGACCCAAAAAGGAGAATTTTCAGTGCCACTAGCCTGACTTGCATGATTTTAAATCAAAAATCGAATAAGTGTGTTTATCCAACTCTCATTTTTGATCAAAACTGTTTTAGAAAACAAAAAAAATGGTCAAATGACGAACTAGGGGCACAGTTGAGTCGGGTGTTCCGTCCCCCCTCGTCGCCAACGCACTTGCCCGAGAGGCACTTTATCTACCAGAAGAAGTGCTGCAAGCTAGCTGTATCGGGCGTGAACCCACTCTCTCTTTATCTGTCAACCACTCTGGGGAGGGATGAAAAATGAGAGAATAAAGAATAGAGAGGAGTAAGTTGAGAGAAAAGTGAAGAAAGGGTTTTTGAGAGAAAACCGAGCCTGAGGGCCGAGGATGGAGTATCACAAATCAGAAAGGGTGGGAAATAATACCCGGAGGAACTGGCTCTCGAGATCTGAGGTCTTTTTGTAAACATGTCTGTTGTCGTGTCTTTTGATTTGTCGACCTTGATTTTGGCTTTGAGTCTTTCCGAGCATGTCTCATTTTGTCAGGTCGTGTGCCTTTTGTTTCTTTGGAGTCTGTCTCGTGTGTTCTGTGGTAGGCTCGATACCCCGGTTGAAAACCCATCCTTTTCAAAAAGTAATCGCTTTGTGCTCAGAATGCTGTGCCATTCTCTACAATCATGCGAGGCAGGAAGAAAAGAGAAAATTTGGGACATCCAGTGTGTTTCAACTCAACCGTTTCAGTTTTCGTGATCCTCTTGTCAGATCGGGGCTGTTTGTTCAGGGTTTGCTTGTGCAGAATGAACCGAGTGCTGTGTTATGGGTTGTATGCAGATCGATCCCCAGTAGAGTATGGGCTGTATATTCAGTTTGAGCGTGGTTTGTATGAGTTGTTTTGCTGTTAATTGGTTGGTTATCCGATTATCATAGTACAATTGCTCAATTTGCAGACAACAATCAATATCATTTACATTTGAGGTGTAACATGAGCAATGCAGTGCAAAGTATGAAAGATGCAGATATGTACAGATATAACATCTTTTCAGACAAAAAGTTTGTTTCATTTCATATCATCTTTTTCAAGTACATAGTTTTGGAAACAAAAATCTGCCTCGGCAGTACAAAGTACTCTATCTACCAACAAAAGAGAAAAGTACAAGAAAAAGAAATAAAAGAACAGCAAAAGTCTGGGTCATCAGCATCATCAATGGCCTCGCGCCGGGGGATCTGTCCTCGCCCTCTTCCTGGGCAGAAGTCCAGGAGCATACCAAGAGTGTCACTGTCTGAGCCCGAGCCCGAGCTGCCCCGGCCTCCTCCTCGGATGACTCCGCCCCCTCCTCAGACTCGTCGTCTGGAACTGGAGCCCGCGAGCTGCTCCCGGCGTAAGTACGCCCTCCTCTGGTGCGGGGGAATATCCTGCCATCCCGAGTAGAAATGGGAGGTCCAGATGGAGCGCCACCACCCCTGGAGGAATCGGGAAGGGAGGCTGAAAAGTACAAAAGGCAAATGCATCAGTATACATGAAGCAGTTTATCAATGCAGAAAGTACAGTGTATGAATGCCGTGAGCAGTTTATCAGTGCAGAATGCAGTGTATGAATACAGAGTATGAATGCCGTGAGCAGTTTATCAGTGCAGAATGCAGTGATGAGTACAGTTTGTGAGTGCCGTGAGCAGTTTATCAGTACAGAATGCAGTGTATGAATACAGTGTATCAAGTGCCGTGAGGGCTGGGTATCCAGTGTTGTGTTATGCATCAGATTATGTGAAGCAGTTTGTGTATGGTTTGAAGCTATGACAGAGAGAACATACCGGAAGGCCGTAAAAGGCTAGGAACTCGAAGGTCCGCTGCAGCATCCCCGTCATGGAGGCATTCATCTCCAGTAACTGCCGGGTGTATCCAGAAGACGCCTGCAAGGGAATCAGATGCATCAATATTCTGTGGAATATCAAATAAACTAAAATGAAATGACTGTACAGAAATGCAGTAATACATACCGGAGGCAAGTCGGGGACACCGACAAACTCGTGATCAGCCGGCGGAGGGGCGAAGGGAATCTGATAGGTCGCCCCATCCGACCCTCGGAAAGTCAGTGAAGTAGGCAGAGCGGGCCAACTGGCCTCCCGTCCTCTCTAACTCCGCCCCTGCCGCGGACTCGAGCCCTCCTCGGCGCTCCTCCTCCTACTCCTGCTCCGGCCGCTGGCGCCGCAGGTCTCTCTCTCTCAGCTCGGCGACCACCGCTCAGAGGCTGCATGATGAAGGTCCGGACGTACTCCGAGTAATCGCCCTCGCCTCTGTAGCCACTCGCCTCCCAGCCGATGGTGTAGTCCGCCATCTGCTCAGCGGTGAAACGCTCGGTGTCCCTCATATGCTCAGGAGGGTGCACCGGGACTATCTGCTCAGGTAAGCCCAGGGTCTGACGCAAGAAGCGCTCGCCCAGGTACCAAGCCCGACAGACCGGGCCCTCCAGCAGAATCCGGTAACGCGAGGTCTCGACGGCGCCGGCAAACCGATCCCGCATCATCGCTGGCAAAGGAGCCCACGGCTGCCAGGTGATCTGAAATTGAAATACAGTTTGTTACCTACTGGTATTGCAAATATACAGTGGAAAAGCGAAGCTTAAATGAACTGCAAGTAAAACATACCTCTGCGGGAGTGATGGTGTCGAAGTAGCGGCGGAAGAAGCTGAACGTCTCCCGCGGCCGCCGTGTGCACCTCCCGTCATAGCGGCGTGAGAAGGGGATGACTAGAGGAGTCTCCGTCTCCGGCACTGGCTCCAGCCTGGGAAAGTAGGCATAGACCCACAACTGCAAGACAGATGTCAGTATGACTATCGGATCAAGCAGAATACAGAATAAAGCAGAAATAACAGAGCCGTGTGTTGTGTAGTGTATTGTGCGGAGTGTACAGTGTGAGTAGTGTACAGTCAGTGTAAAGCAGAGTGTGTGTGCCGTGTGTACAGTATACAGTCCGTGTGAAACAGACTACAGTGTGTGCAGTGTGCAGAGTACAGAAAATGTAAAGCAGAAATGTAAAGCGGAAAAGGAATGTACCTCCCAAGCACGCCAGTAACCCCCGAGCAACTGTCCGCTGCCGCGGGAGACTGAGCTCATATAGCCGTAGAGGGTGGCCAGAGCCGCACCACCCCAATCGAAACGCAAGATATCTCTGACATCCACCAGTGCGCTGAGAAGGCAGAGAGGCACTGTGTTCGCCCGATCGGCGAAAATCGTCGTCCCAAACAGGAACATGAGGAAGCCGCGTGCGTATCTATCCACGGCCTCCTGAGTCATCGGGGCTGCATCAACGAGGGCAGGCTGGACCCTGAACTGCACCTCGAACCAGGAGTAGCGGACGAAACCTGGACGCGCAAGAGGTGGCGCCTCGCCAAGCAAATAGATCTGAGCGGCGGTCCACTCATCCATATCGATGTCGAAGGGGATCGGATCACCCCCCACCCCGATGCCTGTGAGCATCGAGAAGTCGTAGGGAGTCATCGTCATGTCTCCCGCCACGGATAGGTGGAATGAATCGGTGGTGTCCCACCACCTCTCTGCCAGGGCAGCTAGAAGAGGCCTGCAAGCAGTAAGCCGGGTCAGACCCCTGCAGAAAGCGCCGAAGCCGGCCTGGTCCACGATACGTCGAACGCCTCGGGAAGCTCCGCGTACCAATCTCGAGCCGCGACGTTCCCATACCCGCGGATGGTATGGGAATCTCCCTGTTTTCAAACAAATAGCAGCAAAGCAATATGAAATGTACAATTTTGAAGAAACAGTGGTTCAGTGCCAATCTAGCATGTGTGCAAGTTTTTCAGATTCAAGCAGATACCGGGTGCCGGTGTGCTTACGGTGAACTACAACGTGTGATGCGTCAGCGTGTTTGAGGGGTTCAGTGCAAATATGGCATGTGTGCAAGTTTTTTAGATTCAAATAAGTGCTGGGTGTCGGTGTGCTTACAGTGAACTACAACGTGTGATGCGTCAGTATGTTTGAGTGGTTCAAGATAGATATGGCATGCGTGCATATTTTCAGATTCAAGCAGATGCTGGGTGTTGGTGAGTTTGTAGTGAAATGCGGTGTGTGCCGTGTGTTTGGGTGATTGAGGCTAGTGCAGTGGTGTGCATGTGTCCGTCTTAAACAGATATCAATTGTAAGCATGATTGCAATCGACTACAGGGAACAGTGTATCAGAATCAAGCAGTTAAAGAACGAAAACAACTTTGACAGTTAACAGTTCTACAATGGCAGAAAGTAAAACAGAGAAGAGTGTTACCTCGGAAGCGCCGAAGGATAGGTGAGAGGCCGGCTCGCGTAGGAGGAGCTCCGGGTCCAGTGCTCGGTCAAAGCTGTGAAAATGGCGGAGTCCATCCGGTGGTAGCACATGAATCGCTGGGCGGTATTCGCCGGGTCGAAAGGACGCTCGCTCAATGGGAGAAGCTCGACCCCGGGATCCATCTCATGATCCGGGGTAGTCCCGACGTGTGGAATGTCGTCAGCCATGGTAATGGTAGTGAGAAAATGGCCGGAAAATCCGGAATGCGAAAGCCAACCGAAAAAGTCAACCCCGAGCGGGCCGAAAATGGCCGGAAAGGCCGGAAGATGAAATGAAGGCAACGGAAAACGAAGAGGGAACCGAGGGGAACAAGTCCCGAAAAAGGCGAAATAGCAAAAGAGGCACCGAAACAAAGATTTGTTCGGTTGAAAATGTGCGAAACGCGATGAACTTCGCGAAGCGAACGACGAAAATGGCGCGAAAACACAAAGAAATGGCGAAATGAGGAGAGAAAAAGGCTCTAGAGAGAGAGGGAGTTGATTTTCGGCGGTGGAGAAGTGAGAAAATAGGGTTGGGAACCCTATTTTAAAAGACCCATTGCAAAAAGTCGAAACTGTCCCCGATCAGCAACTTTTGGCCGGTCGGCACTATTATGTGCCGGTCGGCATAATATTGTGCCGGTGGAACTTTTATGCAGCCGGTGGCCAGCCGGTGGCCACCTAGTCCAGCCGGTGATGTTCCCACAGCCTTGTTTAGGCCATGTGGGTAGTTTCTCTGGTCTTCATAGCTCAAGAAAGTGTCAAGAAAGTGAATCCCCGATGCTC
This sequence comes from Camellia japonica, assembly GCA_030407325.1. Lineage (NCBI taxonomy): Eukaryota > Viridiplantae > Streptophyta > Magnoliopsida > Ericales > Theaceae > Camellia > Camellia japonica. The sequence goes on from JAPPVO010000059.1 coordinate 148,355,729, forward strand.
AACCGGCCTCCGTTTTGACCTCGGACCGTGTCTTCTGTGCGTGGCACTCAGATTCGAGCAAAAAAGATTGTATCCTTTTGTATCCTTTTGTCTTTTACAAGATTCAAAAGTTGCCCCGTGTGCGTTGCACGCATCCATCACATTGTCCGGTGCGTCGCATCGCGCCGTCTTGCACGTCCCTTGCGAACTTGCACCGTTTTGCATTTTCGTGTGGCATGCGTTCATACTTGCATTTCATTTTCCATTCAATGAGGTATGCGTGCCTCATTTTGCATTTCATTCATCAGTACGCATCTCGAGGTATGCGTGCCTCATTTTGCATTTCATTGCATCTCGAGGTACGCGTACCTCGTTTTGCATTTCATTTTCCGTCAATGAGGTATGCGTGCCTCATGTCTATTTCAATTTTGCAATCTTGAGGTATGCGTGCCTCACTTTGCATTTCATTTGCATTTCGTTTGCATTTTGGCATCTTGAGGTATGCGTGCCTCACTTTGCATTTCATTTGCATTTCGTTTTGCATTTTGCATCCATGAGGTATGCGTGCCTCATCTTGCATCTCATTTTGCATTTCATCGCGCTATTTTGCGCACCTCATTGTTTTTCGCCCCGGTCTGGCGAGACCTTAAACACACGCACGGTCTAGGAGACCTTAAATCCTTGGAGGTGCGAAAGACGCTTGCATTCTCATTGTCTGAACGCATCACGCTGTTTAGCGCATCAATTAGCATTGTGCATTGCGTCCCATTCGCCGCGCGTTGTGCGCCTCGTCGGCACTTGTTAGTGCATTGTATATCATCCGCACCGTTTTAGCGCATCTCATTGCATTTTGCATGCATTCCATCGCGCTATTCTGCGCATCTCATTGCTTTTACATGCATTCAATTGCACTTTTTTTTGCCATTGCATATTCTTGCATCGCTGTCTAGGAGACCTTAAATCCTCTGAAGGTGCAATTCCTTTGGCGTTTTCGTGCCCGGACGACTTTCGGTGGTCGGGTAAAGCCACCTGCCTGTTTTTGCGGTGAGTTCCTAGAAGACCAACTGGGACGGTGAAAACTAGAGTTTGAACGGCTTATGCCTAGAACACAAAGGTTCGGGATTTCCGAGACTAAAGTCTGGTTTAAATACCCAGGGGTGTACCCTCGACTTGAAATCTGTATGGAAGCCCCATAGGTTGAGGCGGCATGTTACGCCTCAATCCTGGATACTGAACCAACCTAGTATATCGCCCTGTTGGTAAGATAGGGAAAGCTGCAATCATAGTCGTTGCATCATAGTGCATTGTCATGCATCATTTGTAAATACTGCATATGTCATGCATTTCAAAAAAATCCAAAAATCAAAAACACACATGCATATGTCATGCATCATTGTAAATACTGCATATGTCATGCATCATTCTAAATATTGCATATGTCATGCATTTCAAAACAAAAAAAAGCATTGTCATGCATCGTCATATATAGTGCATATGTCATTTCAAAAAACCTGCATATGTCATGCATCATCATTGTAGTATAGTGCATATGTCATGCATTTTCTGTAAATATCCATTTCCATGCATGTAGTTGCATGCATCACTGCATCATCTTCATCCATGGCTTGCGCCTTTCCTTGTTGAGCTTGGTCTGGTATGTGCTCATACTTTTCTGTCAAACACAGTTCTGCATGTGTACCGCCTATTCCAGTTGGTATGTGGTTTAGGGTAGCGGCACCTTTTCTGTGCTAGACATGTTGTACGTGTACATGCCCTTCCTAGGCAAACTTGGTTTTGGCCTGCGTGCCATATCATTGTATCCATTGTAGTTGCATGCATCTACTGCATCATCTCCATTTATGGCTTACCTTTCTTGTTGAGCTTGGTCTGGTATGTGTCCATACTTTTCACGTCAAAGCACAGTTCTGCATGTGCATCGCGCCTACTCCACGCTGGTATGTTGGTTTGAGGTTGCGGCACCTTTTCTGTGTTAGACATGGTTTGTATGTGTGCATGCCTTTCCTAAGCGAGATACGGTTTGGCCCGCGCGCCATAATCGCATATTACATTGTAGTGTAATTGTTGCATCCGGCATTAGGATCATTGTTCTTTCCTCAGCGGGTCGTCACCCCACTTATGTCAATCCACCCAATACTTGTCCTTGTGTCCGTCTACATTACTCATAGTTCTGCATGTGTATCGCGCCTACTCCACGCTGGTATGTTGGTTTGAGGTTGCGGCACCTTTTCTATGGTAGACGGACTTGTTACTTCCATCAACCTATTTGACATTTGTGTGGTTTCGAATCGCTCACGATTGAATCATGATTCAATTGCTTTGCATGTAGTTTGCATAGTTTCAATTGCATTGCATTATCATTTGCATTGTTCATACATCATTTTGTATATATTGCATATCATCTTGCATTCATTTCGCATTGTCATGCATATTGCTAACAATATTGTACCTGTTAGTTTGCTTTCTTTGCAGGCACGATATTGTATGTACGGCTCATTTGAGGCCGGTGCAACCGGACGAGCCGCACAGGTATTGTATCCTCCGAGTGAGACGTATTGAGAATTGCATAATTCTCTTACATCCTTTCTGCATTGTAGTGTAGTTTGGTGCATGCTAGCTTAAAACTGTCGCATGCGTGCTTCGTTAACAGCTTTCTTTGCATGATCATTAAGTTATGCTCGGCTTCGTGCATTTTCAGTTGCATTTTGCCCCTGCCTTCGGGCGCATATCTTGCTTGTCTTGCATGTTTGTCTAAGTCTTCGGCCTGGTCAAAAATGGGTCGTCTCTGGGCTTTGACATTCACTCCCGTCATTGTTTGACTTCCGAGTTCTGTCAAAGAGGGCCAACTGTAGACACCCCATTTTTGACCGTCCTCAAGACCTGGACGTCACCGCTTGAACACTCGGTGATTATCCATGTTCGTGTTCGTTTGGAGTTCCCGGAGTTCTCGGCTACGCGCCTTGCCTCAGGACCTCCGAACTTGACCGTTTTGTGTCTGGTTTTGCACCAAACACTTGTGCTTTGCCTTGGAGGGGCAGGGAATGCCTTGTGAGGCATCCCCACACACCACCGGCAGTGGCTAGAGGCCACCGGCTGGTTGGTGTTGCCATCGGCACTATATTGTGCCGGTCGGCACTCTTTTGTGCCGGTCGGCAGTCAATTTTGTCAAAATGACAATTTTGCCCTGCCGACTACTGTTCAGTTGCTTTTTGAGATATTTTGAAGCAGCTGTATAGCATTTGTTTCCCCTCCATACACGTGTATGGAGGGATGAGCCTTTGGTTTGCTTAGCTTGTAAGCTTTGTTGCCTATAAGAGAGGGCTCTCTTCTCTTGGCTCAAGGGTTAGAAAAATTAGACATTTTTAGAGAGAAAAGACAGAGAAGAAGCTCTGGTTCTAGGTTAGAACTTGTGTATCTATCCTATCTCTCTTTTCCTCTCTTGTTTCTACACTAGGTGCTTTAATCCATATTATTGCACACAAGCACCTAGTGTTTCACCTTCCTTCGGTTACTGAGGTTCTAAGGGCTGGTTCTTGAAGTTTTTGGTTGGATTTGAGCTCAAGGAAGCAACAACATCAACCTTTGTGAAGGTGGTCTTCAAGGGTAAGAAACTACCCCTTTTTACCCCATTTTTGCACTCCATTTTTGCATAGTTTAGAACTGTTTTTGTGCTTAGCATTTAATACAAAAAAGTTCTGTTTTTTAGTCCTCTTTATTGTTGGTTAAGAGTGTTTTGTGCTTTGGGGAGGTTTGACCACCCTTAGGCCTTGAAAAGGCCTCATTTTGTGCTATTTTGTGAGAGCTCCGGGATTTTGGTGTTGGGGTCTCTTCACCACTGAAATCTTGAGGGATTTCAGTGGTGAAGATGATGCCTTGAAGTCCCAAGAAGGAGAGGGTCACCCCCTCTCCTTGTTGTCCTTGAAAAGGACCTATTTTGCCTCTTGAGGGAGCCCCATGTTTGGTTGTTTGTTGGTTATGCCATGGCTGTATTTTGTGCTCATATTGCCATATTATAACTTTGTATCATGTTGGTTTTAGTACTCCTTGCATGTTTTGCATAGATGCTTTGTAATGCCTCTTTAGTCCTTTAACATGCATTAGGTTGTGTGCCTCTATTCTAACATGTTTTAGGCTTAGATTCATGAAGCTTGTATGCTTATTTTTCCATGAATAAGGTCTGTCCATGGTTACTTTGGTCGATCTTAGCTTGCATCACATAGCCTCTTTGCATTTGGCTTGTTGGCCTTAAGAGCATGAAAGTATAGCATGCCTTGCTTGCATTATTTTCAATGGTTTGGAACCATTTAGCATGCTATTTCAGTCCCTTAGACATGCTTGAATGATTGCCTTGCATGCCTCTTTGAAGTTTTGAAAGCATATGTTGTATGCCTAATGATTTGGTCATTGTGTGTGCCTTGCTCTAGAGCCACTTAGATGCCATCTAGGAGGTCCCTTTTGTATGGTCTAGGGCTGCCTTAGACCTGTTTTAAGCCTTCTTGGCCTTGTGAGGCTTGGTTGGCTTAGCCATGGTTTAGGTCTCCTTTGGCTTGCCTTGGATGCTTGGACCATTTGTTGCATGCTTAGTCTATTTTGTTGCTTGGTTTGGCACCATGTCCAACATGATTTTAAAGCTTATATATGCATGTTAATATGTCCATGTTAGCCTCTTTTAAGTGTTCTTAAGAGTTGCTTGTTTATGCCTAAGTGTTGGATTATGTATGCTTGCATGTGTGCATGTATTGCATATATCTTAGCCTTCACTTCTATGGCATTTGGCCACTGATTTTAGGCTTATTTAGAGCTGCCTAACCTATGTGCAAGTCCATCCTCTTGTTGCTTGCATATGCTCCTTGAGTGTTGTAATGTATTGGTAAGTAAATGCATGTTAGGACTAACATGATTGAATGAAGTCACATGCTTGTTTGCATGCTTGGACACCCACATTACACCTTGCATACTTGATGGTTGACATTGGTGTTTCATGCCTTGTATGTTTGTTAGCTTGTATGCTCCTTTGCATTGGCATGATTGCATACTAGTTGACATGTCTAGGATTGCATCACATAAACATGCATGCTCTACCTCTTGACCAAGTCATGATAGAGGCTTAGCACCCTTGTGTGTTTGTTTGGTTTGCATGCATTTGAAATAGAAGTTGCACATTTGGTTCTTTGGGCCATCATGCATGGAAATGCGTGATTGGTGGCCCGAGAATCGAGGCACATGCCCCTTTGAGTCACAAATATGATAAGGGGCATGATTGGTGCACACATTGTTGGAATTACATTGCCATGCAAGTTTTTGCCCTCTGCTGCTGTGAGTTGCAGGTTCTGCAGACATTCAGTGCCGGCCGGCAGTATTTAGTGCCGACCGGCAGTCTATTGATGGCCGATGGATGAATTTTGTGCCGGTGACCTCATGCTGATGCCGGTGGAAGTCCTACTCAGCCGATGATGTCCCTCAGTGTCCTGGGAGGCACTCCTGAGACTTTGGCAGTCTTCTGAGATGCAAAGCAGGGAAAACAGAGGCAATCTAAGCATGGCAGTGCAATTCCGAGCAAGTCCCGAGCATGCGTTGCATCCGGCCCTCATCTCGAGGCGGTTTACTGCTTTAATTAGATTAATTAATTTATTTGATTAATTTAGTTGGACTGTAATATTTTAATTAGTTTGCGTAGTTAATTAATCTGTATTATTATTTTGGTCCCTCCGAGTGGGGGGCAAATTTGTAATAAGTGTGGGTGAGTGGTTTGTATGTCTTCCAACCCCCACTTCTTTCTTCCCTTTTATTTACCTGCTTATGATGGTAGATTAGGGCACGTCTATTTTAGCATACCTTATGCAATGCATGCGTGCATCCATGCATTTGTCTAAACATGCACCGGGCTCGGTACATCATACAAACTGCATTGTATTCTAAATTCCAACTTGAATACGTGCATCAAATGATTGCATTTCACGTGCCATTTTAGGGTTAGCCGAGCCTACTCTAAATTGCATCCTTGCCTGTGTTGCATTAGCCACTTAACATGACCTAGGGACATGCATGTCTGCTAACTAGTTTCTTGTTTTGGCACGGAGTACGATGTAAGTATTTTACGCTTTAGCATACCACATGCGTGTGAATGTTGCCATGACAGTATGCTTACCATGCGGCTAAGTGCTTATGTGAGATAAACTGTTTGAATGCCTGTGGGTGGAGGTTGGGTTGCTTGAGTTGGAAAACTCATTGAAATCCGTATTTTAGCCTACTTGCGAGTAGCAAAACCCGAAACGCTTTCAAAACAAACGGATATGCAATGATTATTTCCGAATTAGGCAATCTAGTCTATACTTGTTTGCTGCGCGCATAACATAGTAATTCTAGGCTAATAATTGGAATAAGAGCATGTAATGTTTTCAAAATCGGATATCACGGTTAGTAGAGGCCGGTCTTCGAACCGGGCGAAAGGGGGTGCTCATAGCTGACCTTCCCCGATCGTACCCAAGCTCCCGAGCCAAGACTACTTTGGTTATGACGGACACGTGGCCTTCGGCACTGAGTCAGGGTTTCCTAAATTTTTCATTTTAAAAAATATTTAGGTGGCGACTCTGTAATCTGGCAAAGCAGTCCATGTTTGGCACTACTTTTCAAAAAAATCTGTTTTTCTTTAAAACGATTTGCCAGAGTTGGATTCTTTGGTTCAAGATTTAGAACCACAAACAAAAAGGGGAGTCCGAACTGTAGTAGCATCGAGGTCCCCCTTCGCAGGCGTGCTACAGTTTCTAGCGACTCTGCTGGGGAGTTTAGAGAGCTTGACTCGAACTCGTGATATCCTGTTTTGACTACGTTTATGTGTCTCTTTGCATTGCATTTGCATTGGTGCGCCTAGGACACCGTGTTGGCCATCTGCTATTCCTGAGCGGTTTGCCGGAGGCTTGTCTTGTCAAGGCATGACCATAAGGCTGACCGGTTGCGGGCTCTGCCAGTATGGGAACACAAACCCCGGTTTTACCGGGGCACCCTTTTTGACCATTCGACCTAGTGCATATCGAAATCCATAGTGACCATTCCAAACTAGGACAGGTTGCTTACCCGATATAGGTTGTTTGAAACCGCTGTGTGCGTAGTGAAACCCTAGCTCCTGACAAAATAGGACAGGGAAACCCTACCCCAACATAGGGGTGTATTGGCTCTCATTTATCTGCTATGTGCTTTTTAGAGTGTATCTCTGCAGGGGAACGCATATATCAGTTTGCAAAGTTTGAGCATCAGGCCTGAGGGCACTGGTATCAGTATTGTTGAGAATCAGTTGTGTCTGCGGGTATCAGTTCAGTTTTGAACAGTAATTCTGGGGAACAGTGATCAGTAGTAGAGTACAGTTGTCCGGCTACATCCGTGTTTGATCTGTTTGGGGCTGAAATACTGCTTGTTTTCCGTTTCAGTTCAGGGGATTCAGAGGGTCGATCCGGAACAGCTAGTGTCTTCTCCTTGCTGAGGCAGGACTGAGCATGACGCAGAATTCAGAAGAGATCGTGGTCATGACGGCCGCGTTGAGTCAGGGAATCACCCTACAAGATGAGACTACGGTTGACATGCCGCATCCACCTAGGTCGCCTGCCGCACATCCAATATGGACTCCTCAACTATATCAGGCTCGCGAGCCTACTACATTTGAACTAATGGGAATGATAGGTGATCTTCAAAGATCCGTGGCGGATCTCGCCTATGGAATGTCTGTTTCGCCACCAGCCGCACCATATGCCGGAGGCTTCATACCCCAGGAGCCCCCGCTACTGGGACGAATTGTAATTGAACTCAACCAACCGGAGATGACCTCCAGCTATGGTAACGACGCAGCAAACCAAACTCTAGATCAGGCCGAGGCCAGAGACAAAGGCAAGACGAAGGCAGATGCCGACCCCATCGAACAACTGCTGTGGGCAGTAGAGGCTTTGAAAGCCGGAGGGATGAACAAGCAACAGATATCCGCAGTTGTGTCAAAAGCTGTGGAGGACGCTTTCCCCACTCCGCCTGAGGGCAGTTCCAATCAATCAGAGAATCGGGATAGGCCCCGTCATGCCAAGACAGTTCTTTCCGCTCCCAACCTTGCATCCGGAAAAGATCAAAAATCCAAGGCCGCACCCGCCGATCCGTTCGCTAGTGCATCTAGCAAGAGTGCTCAGGCCCCAAAGTACCTGCCCCGAGGGCACAGGGTCTTCCACCCTCTCTACATGCCTTTGTCTAGGGCACTTTTGATTTTGGCCAAAAAGGGGCATCTTAAACCCTTGGAGCCCCGACCCCTACCGAAGAATCTCCCTGCCACACATGATGCTTCCCTGTACTGTGCGTACCACCAGCAGACTGGCCATGCCACTGATAATTGCTTCCGCCTCCGTCATGAGGTACAAGATTTGATTGACAACGAGGTTATCCTCCCGCCTACTTCAGCGAAGTCCGTCACCACTCAGTTGTTGGATTTTGAGGATACAGATACTGCGAGTATGTAATCAGAAGGTGAACCGCCTGCGGGCCATGTCTGGTACATTTTTGGATGTGGCGTTTGGCACGCATTTTTGAGCATCTGCCAACGCTAGTTTTGCAAATCCTGACTTGGGTGTCGAGTCAGTCTTTTGTTTTGTTTTGAGTCTGTCTCTCTATATTGAGTCAGTCTTTTGCTTACAGAGTCTGTCTTGTTGTAATGAGTCAGTCCCTCTTGTATAGTATACCAGGTGATTTCGGGGTTGTTGCCTCAAACACCGTTTTGCCTTATAAATAGTTGTTTTTGCTTTTTGAGTCTGTTTCTGCCGAGGAGCCAGTTATGCCAACAAATCTGAATGAAACAGCTGTGGCTATCACCTTCCGTATTTGTTGCTATTTGAGTCAGCCGTGCCAGAGGATGTGAATGGAACGACAGTACATTTCGCCTGCTCTCTTGTGCCTTGAACATCGTTATAATGACCTAAGCTTTTCAAAAAATCCCTTTTTAAACACTGCGGTGATGAAAATGAAGAGGAAGGAATTCCTCGGGTTTTGCAAAATTTTGATCATTTTGAGAGAAAGAGAGGCATGCTAAGCTTTTAATGAATGAAATCATGCTTGTCAGCGTGAGTACTGAGAAGGACCCTGGTTTGATCCAGACTGGTTCCACACTATCTTCAACGCGAGCGATTTGTCGCTTTCTTAAAAACTTTCAAAAACAAAATGTTTTGCGCAGTCTTGCGAAGACCTGTGTGGAATCGCTCTTGAGATTGTGCAGCCCAGGATCGCTCTCAGCCTCAGGATTCAATTTATCTGTTGCAAACTGGAATCCGTTCAAAACATTCAGTGCCATGAAACGCCTGTGTGGCCCATTTTGAAGCAGCCCTCGAGCAAGAGGCACCAAAGTCAGATCAAGGAGATCAGATCCCACCGGCAAGGCTCGTGAAGCAACCGTGATGGACTTTTCTGCAAATCAACACAACAGTCATCTCCTGGATACAGAAGGCTTCAATCTCAAAACCATTTGGCATGGGCTTGCTACACTTTTTACCCTTTGAGAGGCTCGCTGGGCCGAAAACCCGGAAGGGCGACCCAGGCAAAAGTTAGAGCAAAGAAAAAAAAGAAAAAAGAAGAAAAAGAAAAATACAAAAAAAGCAAAAAAAGAAGAGAAAAAGAACAAAAAATAGCAAAGAAAAAGAAATGAAAATGCAAAAGAAAAGAAAAAGAAAAAAGAAAAAGAAAAACATAGCTCGCAAGGTCGAAAACCCGCATTGGGCACCTTGGCAAAAATTAGAGCCTAAACAGTGAAGGTTAAAATACCCGAGTGTACCTTAACCGGAACTACGTAAGGCTTGATTCCCATGTTTGGGATACGTAGGCAATTTCATCTTGAAGTCCAGCCCCCAACGCTTCCATAGCGTCTCAGTCCATGTCATGGTTTTGATCGCTTGTGCCCTCTCCTAATCCGATGTCTCGGTCACGACGGTTAGAACTACGTGATCAACTTCCTCTTGAAGTCCAACCACCAACACCTTCCAGGTGATTGTGTCCATATATTGATTCAGACCGTCTTCGTCTCCTCCGCGTCCGAGGGTCCGATCGTCATCAACAAGGACTGGCTTACAGCATGCCGCGGCACCATCCAAACAAGGGGCAACTTTCCGTCGCCATGCATTGCCGTAAGTTGCCCTGAGTTGCCATCCAAACCAGGGGCAACTTTCCGTTGCCCTATCCCCCTTTAAGCAAGGGGCAATTTCCATTGCCTCCGATCCGAGGTTGCGCATCTCGAGGGTAAGTTCCGCGCTCGTTGAGCGTTGATTGTTTGCAAAAGTAGTTTTTGAAAATTTTTACTAAAGTTGATTATTTTCTCGAAGACTATTTTATTTTCCAAAATTGGACCATGTTTGGGCCCAAAAAGGAGAATTTTCAGTGCTCACAGCCTGACTTGCATGATTTTCAAATCAAAAATTGAATAAGTGTGTTAATCCAATTCTCATTTTTGATCAAAACTGTTTTAGAAAACATAAAAAATGGTCGAAATGACGAACTAGGGGCACAGTCGAGTCGGGTGTTCCGCCTCCCCCCTTGTTATCAACGCACTCGCCAGAAAGGCACCCTATCTACCAGAAGAAGTAGCCGTGAGCTAGCTGTATCGGGCGTGAACCCGCGACTTCCTATTCATCTGTCAATCGCCCCGGGGAGGGATGAAAAATGAGAGAATAAAGAATAGAGAGGTGTAAGTTGAGAGAAAAGTGAGGAAAGGGTTTTTGTGAAAAAAAAACCGAGCCTGAGGGCCGAGTGATGTGAGAATCACAAATCAGAAAGGGTGGGAAATATGCCCGGAAGAACTGGCTCCTCGGGATCTGAAATCTTTTATTTTTCATAAACACCTCCGCGCGTCGTATCTTTTGTTTTGTTAGTCTCAACTTTTGTCTTGAGTCTTCTCTGAGCGTGTCTTGTTGTGTTTAGGTCGTGTGCCTTATATTTCCTTTGCCGAATCTTTCCCGCTGTATTCAGTCATGGACTCGATACCCCGGTTGTAAACCTTTCTTCATTACAAAATCGTTTATGCTCAGAGTGCTGTGCCGTTCTCTACATCCACGCGAGGCAAGGGAAGAAAAGGAAATTTGGGACATCCGAGTGTGTTTCAACTGCAACCATGTCAGTTTTGTGATCCGTCTTGTCAGATCGGGCTGTTTGTTCAGGGTTTGCTGTGTGCAGAACGAACCAAATGCTGTGTTATGGGTTATATGCAGGTCAATCCCCAGTAGAGTATGGGCTGTATATCCAGTTTGAGCAGTGGTTTGTATGAGTTGTTTTGCTGATTAATTGGTTGGTTATCCGATTATCACATACAATTGCTCAAGTTTTAGACAACAGATCAATATCATTTACATTTGAGGTGTAACATGATGCAATGCAGTGTAAAGTAGGAAATACACAGATATGTACAAATATAACGCTCTTTCAGACAAAAAGTTTGTTTCATTTCATATCATCTTTTTCGAGTACATAGTTTTGGAAACAAAAATCTGCCTGCGGCAGTACAAGGTAACCTAACTACAAAAAGAGAAAAGTACAAAGAAAACAAGCAGAAAAAAAAGCAGCAGAAGGTCTGTAGCAGCGTCGGTGGTCTCTCGCCTAAGGATCCGTCCTCGCCCTCTTCCTAGGCAGAAGCCCAGGAGCATCACCAAGAGCATCGCCGTCTGAGCCCGAGCTATCCCCAGTCTCCTCCTCCGACGCTCCCGCCTCCGCCTCTGTCTCCTCCTCGGACTCGTCGTCTGGAACTGGAGCCCGCGAGCTGCTCCCGGCGTAAGTACGCCCTCCTCTGGTGCGGGGGAATATCCTGCCATCCCGAGTAGAAATGGGAGGTCCAGATGGAGCGCCACCACCCACTGGAGGAATCGGGAAGGGAGGCTGAAAAGTACAAAAGGCAAATGCATCAGTATACATGAAGCAGTTTATCAATGCAGAAAGTACAGTGTATGAATGCCGTGAGCAGTTTATCAGTGCAGAATGCAGTGTATGAATACAGAGTATGAATGCCGTGAGCAGTTTATCAGTGCAGAATGCAGTGTATGAGTACAGTTTGTGAGTGCCGTGAGCAGTTTATCAGTGCAGAATGCAGTGTATGAATACAGTGTATCAAGTGCCGTGAGGGCTGGGTATCCAGTGTTGTGTTATGCATCAGATTATGCGAAGCAGTTTGTGTATGGTTTGAAGCTATGACAGAGAGAACATACCGGAAGGCCGTAAAAGGCTAGGAACTCGAAGGTCCGCTGCAGCATCCCCGTCATGGAGGCATTCATCTCCAGTAACTGCCGGGTGTATCCAGAAGACGCCTGCAAGGGAATCAGATGCATCAATATTCTGTGGAATATCAAATAAACTAAAATGAAATGACTGTACAGAAATGCAGTAATACATACCGGAGGCAAGTCGGGGACACCGACAAACTCGTGATCAGCCGGCGGAGGGGCGAAGGGAATCTGATAGGTCGCCCCATCCGACCCTCGGAAAGTCAGTGAAGTAGGCAGAGCGGGCCAACTGGCCTCCCGTCCTCTCTGAACTCCGCCCCTGCCGCGGACTCGAGCCCTCCTCGGCGCTCCTCCTCCTACTCCTGCTCCGGCCGCTGGCGCCGCAGGTCTCTCTCTCTCAGCTCGGCGACCACCGCTCAGAGGCCGCATGATGAAGGTCCGGACGTACTCCGAGTAATCGCCCTCGCCTCTGTAGCCACTCGCCTCCCAGCCGATGGTGTAGTCCGCCATCTGCTCAGCGGTGAAACGCTCGGTGTCCCTCATATGCTCAGGAGGGTGCACCGGGACTATCTGCTCAGGTAAGCCCAGGGTCTGACGCAAGAAGCGCTCGCCCAGGTACCAAGCCCGACAGACCGGGCCCTCCAGCAGAATCCGGTAACGCGAGGTCTCGACGGCGCCGGCAAACCGATCCCGCATCATCGCTGGCAAAGGAGCCCACGGCTGCCAGGTGATCTGAAATTGAAATACAGTTTGTTACCTACTGGTATTGCAAATATACAGTGGAAAAGCGAAGCTTAAATGAACTGCAAGTAAAACATACCTCTGCGGGAGTGATGGTGTCGAAGTAGCGGCGGAAGAAGCTGAACGTCTCCCGCGGCCGCCGTGTGCACCTCCCGTCATAGCGGCGTGAGAAGGGGATGACTAGAGGAGTCTCCGTCTCCGGCACTGGCTCCAGCCTGGGAAAGTAGGCATAGACCCACAACTGCAAGACAGATGTCAGTATGACTATCGGATCAAGCAGAATACAGAATAAAGCAGAAATAACAGAGCCGTGTGTTGTGTAGTGTATTGTGCGGAGTGTACAGTGTGAGTAGTGTACAGTCAGTGTAAAGCAGAGTATGTGTGTGCCGTGTGTACAGTATACAGTCCGTGTGAAACAGACTACAGTGTGTGCAGTGTGCAGAGTACAGAAAATGTAAAGCAGAAATGTAAAGCGGAAAAGGAAATGTACCTCCCAAGCACGCCAGTAACCCCCGAGCAACTGTCCGCTGCCGCGGGAGACTGAGCTCATATAGCCGTAGAGGGTGGCCAGAGCCGCACCACCCCAATCGAAACGCAAGATATCTCTGACATCCACCAGTGCGCTGAGAAGGCAGAGAGGCACTGTGTTCGCCCGATCGGCGAAAATCGTCGTCCCAAACAGGAACATGAGGAAGCCGCGTGCGTATCTATCCACGGCCTCCTGAGTCATCGGGGCTGCATCAACGAGGGCAGGCTGGACCCTGAACTGCACCTCGAACCAGGAATAGCGGACGAAACCTGGACGCGCAAGAGGTGGCGCCTCGCCAAGCAAATAGATCTGAGCGGCGGTCCACTCATCCATATCGATGTCGAAGGGGATCGGATCACCCCCCACCCCGATGCCTGTGAGCATCGAGAAGTCGTAGGGAGTCATCGTCATGTCTCCCGCCACGGATAGGTGGAATGAATCGGTGGTGTCCCACCACCTCTCTGCCAGGGCAGCTAGAAGAGGCCTGCAAGCAGTAAGCCGGGTCAGACCCCTGCAGAAAGCGCCGAAGCCGGCCTGGTCCACGATACGTCGAACCGCCTCGGGAAGCTCCGCGTACCAATCTCGAGCCGCGACGTTCCCATACCCGCGGATGGTATGGGAATCTCCCTGTTTTCAAACAAATAGCAGCAAAGCAATATGAAATGTACAATTTTGAAGAAACAGTGGTTCAGTGCCAATCTAGCATGTGTGCAAGTTTTTCAGATTCAAGCAGGTACCGGGTGCCGGTGTGCTTACGGTGAACTACAACGTGTGATGCGTCAGCGTGTTTGAGGGGTTCAGTGCAAATATGGCATGTGTGCAAGCTTTTTAGATTCAAATAAGTGCTGGGTGTCGGTGTGCTTACAGTGAACTACAACGTGTGATGCGTCAGTATGTTTGAGTGGTTCAAGATAGATATGGCATGCGTGCATATTTTCAGATTCAAGCAGATGCTGGGTGTTGGTGAGTTTGTAGTGAAATGCGGTGTGTGCCGTGTGTTTGGGTGATTGAGGCTAGTGCAGTGTGTGTGCATGTGTCCGTCTTAAACAGATATCAATTGTAAGCATGATTGCAATCGACTACAGGGAACAGTGTATCAGAATCAAGCAGTTAAAGAACGAAAACAACTTTGACAGTTAACAGTTCTACATTGCAGAAAGTAAAACAGAGAAGAGTGTTACCTCGGAAGCGCCGAAGGATAGGTGAGAGGTCGGCTCGCGTAGGAGGAGCTCCGGGTCCAGTGCTCGGTCAAAGCTGCGAAAATGGCGGAGTCCATCCGGTGGTAGCACATGAATCGCTGGGCGGTAGGTCGCCGGGTCGAAAGGACGCTCGCTCAACGGGAGAAGCTCGACCCCGGGATCCATCTCATGATCCGGGGAGTCCCGACGTGTGGAATGTCGTCAGCCATGGTAATGGTAGTGAGAAAATGGCCGGAAAATCCGGAATGCGGAAAGCCAACCGAAAAAGTCAACCCCGAGCGGGCCGAAAATGGCCGGAAAGGCCGGAAGATGAAAAGGCACGGAAATGAAGAGGAAACCGAGGGGAACAAGTCCCGAAAAAGCGGAAATAGCAAAAGAGGCACCGAAACAAAGATTTGTTCGGTTGAAAAGGTGCGAAACGCGATGAACTTCGCGAATCGAACGACGAAAATGGCGCGAAAACACAAAGAAATGGCGAAATGAGGAGAGAAAAAAGGCTCTAGAGAGAGAGAGAGTTGATTTTCGGCGGTGGAGAAGTGAGAAAATAGGGTTGGGAACCCTATTTTAAAAGACCCATTACAAAAAGTCGAAACTGTCCCCGATCAGCAACTTTTGGCCGGTCGGCACTATTATGTGCCGGTCGGCACAATATTGTGCCGGTGGAACTTTTATGCAGCCGGTGGCCAGCCGGTGGCCACCTAGTCCAGCCGGTGATGTTCCCACAGCCTTGTTTAGGCCATGTGGGTAGTTTCTGGTCTTCATAGCTCAAGAAAGTGCAAGAAAGTGAATCCCCGATGCTCAACCGGCCTCCGTTTTGACCTTGGACCGTGTCTTCTGTGCGTGGCACTCAGATTCAAGCAAAGATTGTATCCTTTTGTATCCTTTTGTCTTTTACAAGATTCAAAAGTTGCCCCGTGTGCGTTGCACGCATCCATCACATTGTCCGGTGCGTCGCATCGCGCCGTCTTGCACGTCCCTTGCGACTTGCACCGTTTTGCATTTTCGTGTGGCATGCGTGTCATACTTGCATTTCATTTTCCATTCAATGAGGTATGCGTGCCTCATTTTGCATTTCATCGCATCTCGAGGTATGCGTGCCTCATTTTGCATTTCATTGCATCTCGAGGTACGCGTGCTTCGTTTTGCATTTTATTTTCCGTCTAATGAGGTATGCGTGCCTCATGTCTATTTCAGTTTTGCATCTTGAGGTATGCGTGCCTCACTTTGCATTTCATTTGCATTTCGTTTTGCATTTTGCATCTTGAGGTATGCGTGCCTCACTTTGCATTTCATTTGCATTTCGTTTTGCATTTTGCATCCATGAGGTATGCGTGCCTCATCTTGCATCTCATTTTGCATTTCATCGCGCTATTTTGCGCACCTCATTGTTTTTCGCCCCGGTCTGGCGAGACCTTAAACACGCACGGTCTAGGAGACCTTAAATCCTTAGGAGGTGCAAGACCTTCATTCGCGTTGTCTGAACGCATCACGCTGTTTAGCGCATCGCATTAGCTTGTGCATTGCGTCCCATTCGCGCTATCTTGTGCGCCTCGTCGGCACTTGTTAGTGCATTGTATATCATTCGCACGGTTTAGCGCATCTCATTGCATTTTGCATGCATTCCATCGCGCTATTCTGCGCATCTCATTGCATTTTACATGCATTCAATTGCACTTTTTTTTGCACATTGCATTGTTCTGTGCATCGCGGTCTAGGAGACCTTAAATCCTCTGAAGGTGCAATTCCTTTGGCGTTTGTCGTGCCCAGACGACTTTCGGTGGTCGGGTAAAGCCACCTGCCTGTTTTTGCGGTGAGTTCCTAGAAGACCAACTGGGACGGTGAAAACTAGAGTTTGAACGGCTTATGCCTAGAACACAAAGGTTCGGGATTTCCGAGACTAAAGTCTGGTTTAAATACCCAGGGGGTGTACCCTCGACTTGAAATCTGTATGGAAGCCCCATAGGTTGAGGCGGCATGTTTACGCCTCAATTCTGGATACTGAACCAACCTAGTATATCGCCCTGTTGGTAAGATAGGGAAAGCTGCAATCATAGTCGTTGCATCATAGTGCATTGTCATGCATCATTTGTAAATACTGCATATGTCATGCATTTCAAAAAAAATCCAAAAACAAAAACACATGCATATGTCATGCATCATTGTAAATACTGCATATGTCATGCATCATTCTAAATATTGCATATGTCATGCATTTCAAAAACAAAAAAAATGCATATGTCATGCATCGTCATATATAGTGCATATGTCATGCATTTCAAAAAACCTGCATATGTCATGCATCATCATTGTAGTATAGTGCATATGTCATGCATTTTCTGTAAATATCCATTTCCATTGCATTGTAGTTGCATGCATCCACTGCATCATCCTTCATCCATGGCTTGCGCCTTTCCTTGTTGAGCTTGGTCTGGTATGTGCTCATACTTTTCATGTCAAAACACAGTTCTACATGTGTACGCGCCTATTCCACGTTGGTATGTTGGTTTGAGGGTAGCGGCCCCTTTTCTGTGCTAGACATGGCTTGTACGTGTACATGCCCTTCCTAGGCAAAACTTGGTTTGGCCTGCGTGCCATATCCATTGTATCCATTGTAGTTGCATGCATCTACTGCATCATCTTCCATTTATGGCTTGTACCTTTCCTTGTTGAGCTTGGTCTGGTATGTGTCCATACTTTTCACGTCAAAGCACAGTTCTGCATGTGCATTGCGCCTACTCCACGCTGGTATGTTGGTTTGAGGTTGCGGCACCTTTTCTGTGTTAGACATGGTTTGTATGTGTGCATGCCTTTCCTAAGCGAGATACGGTTTGGCCCGCGCGCCATAATCGCATATTACATTGTAGTGTAATTGTTGCATCCGGCATTAGGATCATTGTTCTTTCCTCAGCGGGTCGTCACCCCACTTATGTCAATCCACCCAATACTTGTCCTTGTGTCCGTCTACATTACTCATAGTTCTGCATGTGTATCGCGCCTACTCCACGCTGGTATGTTGGTTTGAGGTTGCGGCACCTTTTCTATGGTAGACGGACTTGTTACTTCCATCAACCTATTTGACATTTGTGTGGTTTCGAATCGCTCACGATTGAATCATGATTCAATTGCTTTGCATGTAGTTTGCATAGTTTCAATTGCATTGCATTATCATTTGCATTGTTCATACATCATTTTGTATATATTGCATATCATCTTGCATTCATTTCGCATTGTCATGCATATTGCTAACAATATTGTACCTGTTAAGTTTGCTTTCTTTGCAGGCACGATATTGTATGTACGGCTCATTTGAGGCCGGTGCAACCGGACGAGCCGCACAGGTATTGTATCCTCCGAGTGAGACGTATTGAGAATTGCATAATTCTCTTACATCCTTTCTGCATTGTAGTGTAGTTTGGTGCATGCTAGCTTAAAACTGTCGCATGCGTGCTTCGTTACAGCTTTCTTTGCATGATCATTAAGTTATGCTCGGCTTCGTGCATTTTCAGTTGCATTTTGCCCCTGCCTTCGGGCGCATATCTTGCTTGTCTTGCATGTTTGTCTAAGTCTTCGGCCTGGTCAAAAATGGGTCGTCTCTGGGCTTTGACATTCACTCCCGTCATTGTTATGACTTCCGAGTTCTGTCAAAGAGGGCAACTGTAGACACCCCATTTTTGACCGTCCTCAAGACCTGGACGTCGCCGCTTGAACACTCGGTGATTATCCATGTTCGTGTTCGTTTGGAGTTCCCGGAGTTCTCGGCTACGCGCCTTGCCTCAGGACCTCCGAACTT
Source organism: Camellia japonica (assembly GCA_030407325.1). Lineage (NCBI taxonomy): Eukaryota > Viridiplantae > Streptophyta > Magnoliopsida > Ericales > Theaceae > Camellia > Camellia japonica. The sequence continues at coordinate 148,374,203 of JAPPVO010000059.1, forward strand.
GACCGTTTTGTGTCTGGTTTTGCACCAAACACTTGTGCTTTGCCTTGGAGGGGCAGGGAATGCCTTGTGAGGCATCCCCACACACCACCGGCAGTGGCTAGAGGCCACCGGCTGGTTGGTGTTGCCATCGGCACTATATTGTGCCGGTCGGCACTCTTTTGTGCCGGTCGGCAGTCAATTTTGTCAAAATGACAATTTTGCCCTGCCGACTACTGTTCAGTTGCTTTTTGAGATATTTTGAAGCAGCTGTATAGCATTTGTTTCCCCTCCATACACGTGTATGGAGGGATGAGCCTTTGGTTTGCTTAGCTTGTAAGCTTTGTTGCCTATAAGAGAGGGCTCTCTTCTCTTGGCTCAAGGGTTAGAAAAATTAGACATTTTTAGAGAGAAAAGACAGAGAAGAAGCTCTGGTTCTAGGTTAGAACTTGTGTATCTATCCTATCTCTCTTTTCCTCTCTTGTTTCTACACTAGGTGCTTTAATCCATATTATTGCACACAAGCACCTAGTGTTTCACCTTCCTTCGGTTACTGAGGTTCTAAGGGCTGGTTCTTGAAGTTTTTGGTTGGATTTGAGCTCAAGGAAGCAACAACATCAACCTTTGTGAAGGTGGTCTTCAAGGGTAAGAAACTACCCCTTTTTACCCCATTTTTGCACTCCATTTTTGCATAGTTTAGAACTGTTTTTGTGCTTAGCATTTAATACAAAAAAGTTCTGTTTTTTAGTCCTCTTTATTGTTGGTTAAGAGTGTTTTGTGCTTTGGGGAGGTTTGACCACCCTTAGGCCTTGAAAAGGCCTCATTTTGTGCTATTTTGTGAGAGCTCCGGGATTTTGGTGTTGGGGTCTCTTCACCACTGAAATCTTGAGGGATTTCAGTGGTGAAGATGATGCCTTGAAGTCCCAAGAAGGAGAGGGTCACCCCCTCTCCTTGTTGTCCTTGAAAAGGACCTATTTTGCCTCTTGAGGGAGCCCCATGTTTGGTTGTTTGTTGGTTATGCCATGGCTGTATTTTGTGCTCATATTGCCATATTATAACTTTGTATCATGTTGGTTTTAGTACTCCTTGCATGTTTTGCATAGATGCTTTGTAATGCCTCTTTAGTCCTTTAACATGCATTAGGTTGTGTGCCTCTATTCTAACATGTTTTAGGCTTAGATTCATGAAGCTTGTATGCTTATTTTTCCATGAATAAGGTCTGTCCATGGTTACTTTGGTCGATCTTAGCTTGCATCACATAGCCTCTTTGCATTTGGCTTGTTGGCCTTAAGAGCATGAAAGTATAGCATGCCTTGCTTGCATTATTTTCAATGGTTTGGAACCATTTAGCATGCTATTTCAGTCCCTTAGACATGCTTGAATGATTGCCTTGCATGCCTCTTTGAAGTTTTGAAAGCATATGTTGTATGCCTAATGATTTGGTCATTGTGTGTGCCTTGCTCTAGAGCCACTTAGATGCCATCTAGGAGGTCCCTTTTGTATGGTCTAGGGCTGCCTTAGACCTGTTTTAAGCCTTCTTGGCCTTGTGAGGCTTGGTTGGCTTAGCCATGGTTTAGGTCTCCTTTGGCTTGCCTTGGATGCTTGGACCATTTGTTGCATGCTTAGTCTATTTTGTTGCTTGGTTTGGCACCATGTCCAACATGATTTTAAAGCTTATATATGCATGTTAATATGTCCATGTTAGCCTCTTTTAAGTGTTCTTAAGAGTTGCTTGTTTATGCCTAAGTGTTGGATTATGTATGCTTGCATGTGTGCATGTATTGCATATATCTTAGCCTTCACTTCTATGGCATTTGGCCACTGATTTTAGGCTTATTTAGAGCTGCCTAACCTATGTGCAAGTCCATCCTCTTGTTGCTTGCATATGCTCCTTGAGTGTTGTAATGTATTGGTAAGTAAATGCATGTTAGGACTAACATGATTGAATGAAGTCACATGCTTGTTTGCATGCTTGGACACCCACATTACACCTTGCATACTTGATGGTTGACATTGGTGTTTCATGCCTTGTATGTTTGTTAGCTTGTATGCTCCTTTGCATTGGCATGATTGCATACTAGTTGACATGTCTAGGATTGCATCACATAAACATGCATGCTCTACCTCTTGACCAAGTCATGATAGAGGCTTAGCACCCTTGTGTGTTTGTTTGGTTTGCATGCATTTGAAATAGAAGTTGCACATTTGGTTCTTTGGGCCATCATGCATGGAAATGCGTGATTGGTGGCCCGAGAATCGAGGCACATGCCCCTTTGAGTCACAAATATGATAAGGGGCATGATTGGTGCACACATTGTTGGAATTACATTGCCATGCAAGTTTTTGCCCTCTGCTGCTGTGAGTTGCAGGTTCTGCAGACATTCAGTGCCGGCCGGCAGTATTTAGTGCCGACCGGCAGTCTATTGATGGCCGATGGATGAATTTTGTGCCGGTGACCTCATGCTGATGCCGGTGGAAGTCCTACTCAGCCGATGATGTCCCTCAGTGTCCTGGGAGGCACTCCTGAGACTTTGGCAGTCTTCTGAGATGCAAAGCAGGGAAAACAGAGGCAATCTAAGCATGGCAGTGCAATTCCGAGCAAGTCCCGAGCATGCGTTGCATCCGGCCCTCATCTCGAGGCGGTTTACTGCTTTAATTAGATTAATTAATTTATTTGATTAATTTAGTTGGACTGTAATATTTTAATTAGTTTGCGTAGTTAATTAATCTGTATTATTATTTTGGTCCCTCCGAGTGGGGGGCAAATTTGTAATAAGTGTGGGTGAGTGGTTTGTATGTCTTCCAACCCCCACTTCTTTCTTCCCTTTTATTTACCTGCTTATGATGGTAGATTAGGGCACGTCTATTTTAGCATACCTTATGCAATGCATGCGTGCATCCATGCATTTGTCTAAACATGCACCGGGCTCGGTACATCATACAAACTGCATTGTATTCTAAATTCCAACTTGAATACGTGCATCAAATGATTGCATTTCACGTGCCATTTTAGGGTTAGCCGAGCCTACTCTAAATTGCATCCTTGCCTGTGTTGCATTAGCCACTTAACATGACCTAGGGACATGCATGTCTGCTAACTAGTTTCTTGTTTTGGCACGGAGTACGATGTAAGTATTTTACGCTTTAGCATACCACATGCGTGTGAATGTTGCCATGACAGTATGCTTACCATGCGGCTAAGTGCTTATGTGAGATAAACTGTTTGAATGCCTGTGGGTGGAGGTTGGGTTGCTTGAGTTGGAAAACTCATTGAAATCCGTATTTTAGCCTACTTGCGAGTAGCAAAACCCGAAACGCTTTCAAAACAAACGGATATGCAATGATTATTTCCGAATTAGGCAATCTAGTCTATACTTGTTTGCTGCGCGCATAACATAGTAATTCTAGGCTAATAATTGGAATAAGAGCATGTAATGTTTTCAAAATCGGATATCACGGTTAGTAGAGGCCGGTCTTCGAACCGGGCGAAAGGGGGTGCTCATAGCTGACCTTCCCCGATCGTACCCAAGCTCCCGAGCCAAGACTACTTTGGTTATGACGGACACGTGGCCTTCGGCACCGAGTCAGGGTTTCCTAAATTTCCCATTTTAAAAAAATATTTAGGTGGCGACTCTGTAATCTGGCAAAGCAGTCCATGTTTGGCACTACTTTTCAAAAAAATCTATTTTTCTTTAAAATGATTTGCCAGAGTTGGACTCTTTGGTTCAAGATTTAGAACCACAAACAAAAAGGGGAGTCCGAACTGTAGTAGCATCGAGGCCCCCCTCGCGGGCGTGCTACACATGGCATAGGAGGAGATAGCTTGAACCACGGCTTTAATAAGAATTTCTCTTCCAGCTTGTGATAATAATTTGTGTTTCCACCTTTGTAGCTTGGATATGACTTTCTCAATTATGAACTCAAAAGCTGCTGATTTAGATCGTCCCCAGAAAGAAGGCAATCCCAAGTACTTCGCATGAGGAGAAGAAATTTTGAAGCCAGAGAGAGCACAAATAGAGTCACAAACAGCCGGGGCAACATTCGACGAAAACTGCACATTGGATTTGTTAAAATTTACCCTCTGACCCGAAGCCTCACAATACACCTTCAAGAGATCCAGAATTTTTTAACATTCCGTGTCGTCAGCTTTCAAGAAGAGCAGCATATCGTCGACGAAGAACAAGTGCGTTAAGGTAGGACACAACCGTGTAATCTTGAAACCAGAAATCTCTCTATTTTGCAAACTGTACGCAATAAGCTTGGATAAAACATCGGCCACTATGATGAAGAGGTATGGGGAGAGAGGATCGCCTTGGCGGAGGCCCCGTGATGGAACAAAAGATGCTCGTTTCTCTCCATTGGCAAAAATAGAGAATCTCACCGTGGAAACACATTCCATGACCCAGTGGACCCACTTCGAATCAAAACCCATTTTCCTCAAAACCATGGCCAGGAAATCCCATTCGATTCTGTCATAAGCCTTATCAAAATCAATCTTGATGGCCATCTGCCCAACTAACCCGGACTTGTGAAGTTTGAGCGAATGGAAAGCTTCATGGGCTACTATGACATTATCCTGGATGAGCCGCCCGGAGACAAAGGCTGACTGGTTAGGAGAAATCAAACTCTTCAAAATTCCTTTGAGGCGATTAGCATGTAGTTTGGTAATAATCTTAAGAATGAAATTACACAAACTGATGGGACGAAATTGCGATAAAAAAGTGGGGTTACTGACCTTAGGAATCAGAACCAAGTTGGTTTGATTAAGTTCTCTAAGAATATAACCACCATTAAAGAAACTGCGCACCGCTGTGCAAACAGACCCCCCCACTTCGTCCCAATAAGTCTGATAAAAAAATCCAGGGAAACCATCTGGGCCTGGGGCTTTAAAAGCCCCCAGTTGAAAAGCTGCCGATTTAATCTCCTCATCACAGAAAGGACGGGTCAGGGCACGGTTCATTTCCGAAGAGACAACGGAATCCACTACTGACAAAGCTGCCGAACAGTCCCTGCTACTGGATCTAGTGAACAAAGAAGAGTAGAAGTCCAAGAAATGCTGGTTGATTTCTGATTCTGAGCTCAGCCAAATCCCATCTGCATTTTGTATTCGAAGAAGTTGGTTCCTTTGACGACATTGAATCAAGGATGCATGGAAAAAACTCGAATTTCTGTCCCCAAAATTGAGCCAGCGCACACGAGAACGTTGATGGAGATACATCTCTTCCCTAGATAACACAAGTTCAAGGGCAGATTTGAGCTGGTCTTGTAGTTAGAAATTCTCATCAGAACAAGGTTGCGCTTGAAGATTAGCCAATTATGATTTGAGCAAAGCAATCTGAATTTTGTTATTGCCAAAAGTTGCCTTACTCCACACTTGCAGCCCTTCCCGACATGCTCTAAGCTTCTTTGCCAACCGAAACATTGGAGAACCCACACATTGGTCAACCCAATTTTTGCGAATGATTTCCACACAGTCTGGGCTAGTAGACCACATGGTCTCAAATTTAAACAGCTGCGACACTCTTTTAAGAGGCAGAGTGCAATTTAGGATTATGGGGCAGTGGTCAGACCCAACCTGAATGTCATGAAAGACCTGGGCATAGGGATACAAGGTACGCCACTCCGCTGTAGCAACCGCTCGGTCTAGCCGCTCCCGGATGTTAAGGTTTCCACGTTGGTTATTTGACCAAGTAAATAGGGGACCATTGAACTCCAAGTCCATGAGAGCACAGTCTGAAAGCAACTCAAGGAAAGCATGGATTTGAGTCATTCTACAAACTGCACCCCCTGCCTTCTCTGTACAAGCACCAATTTCATTAAAATCGCCAATGCACAATCCAGGGTAGGTACTATTAGACATTAAGTGACGGAATTGAACCCAGAAACATCTCCGAACCGACCTTTGCGAATGAGCATGAATAAAATTGGCAACCCAATTGGAAGGGGCAGTTGGCGAAGTAATTACACCACGAATCAAGTACTGAGATTTAAACCGAATATCCAGATCAATGTCTTCAGTCCACCAAACAGGCAAACCTCCCGAAATGCCCACTGGATCAACATAGGAGTAATGGGAGAACCGTAACCGTCTTCTGATATTTTCCAAACTCGATGACTTATTTTTCGTCTCCATAAGAAACACCACTTGAGGACGATGGGTTGTGACCAACCCTCGGAGGATCTGGACTGTCAGGGTTTGCCCCAACCCCTGACAGTTCCAGCTGATGATCAGCATGGAGGTCGTGGCTGATGAGGGCCAGTCACCAAAGCCCATTCGTCGGACTCATGATGTTCAGTAGGAAGTGAATTGGGAACTTGAGAGCAATCTTCGAGATCAGAGGGGAGAGAGGATGCTGGAGATAAATTGGAAAACTGCTCTGGCAATGGTTGGAGGTCTGCCACCACTTTGACATCAACAAGAGTGTCGAGCTTCAACTTACCCCTACCCCGAGCAATCTTCGCTCCTTTCCGTCTATGATTGAATGTTGGAGACGAGAGCGGCTGCGACAAGACGGGAGAGACTGTGAAAGTTTGGATTGGAACATTAGTTAGGTCACCTTTGAGTAGTTTAGGATTTCTCTCTGGGAGCTCCTCCTCCGTTGAAGCCTTACGCTTGATGGACAAATTATTGAACACTGTTGACATACATTCATCCACGACTATAATCTTTAAATCTCGCCGAGTTGGGCTTGAGGTTGGGCTAATTTCTTCTATGCTGATTGGGCTAGGAGAGCAGCTGGGATACTTTGGTTTGGGACTTGAAATAAATCTGTAGTCAAAAGGTTCTGTGACAAAATATTGGGGCCCAGAGGGACCTGATGGCCCCAACAAGTTCTTTACCGAACCCATAGCCTTGTGGCCCAATCCGCTCTTTTCAGGGCCACCCTTGCAGTTCAAAGAGACCACACATTCATTACTCGAGCTCATAGGTGGATTGGCATGGTGATATATATTGTTCCTCCCCTGTTCTCTGACCCCCACAGAGTCCACTACGCGGGTAGTACCCTGTGCCATGGATCGTGCGCCACCACTCCGTTCAGGGCTCAGACTGGTACGAAGTGTACCTTGCCCTTGCAGTGCGGGCTCACGCGCCGGCACCAGTTCTGGTGCAGGCCGTTGGAGCTGTGGCGGATGCAAGAACTTCCGGACCCTTGTTTCCAACTCATCCACTTCCTTCTTGTAATGCTCCACCGGCAAACCAGTACTCCTAGCTATGCCAGTTCGCAGTTCTGGTCCATAACCAGACCTCTTGCCGGCTTCCCTTGTGACATACTTACATACATTCCGATCATGACCAATTCTGCCACAGTCAAAACAGAAATCAGAAAGCTTCTCAATCTTGAAGGAGATCCAATGGTTTTGATTGCCGTTCGGAGATGGTCCGCTGCTTGGAAGATAGAAGCCCCGAGGTAATGGTTTAGAGATATCCAGTTCAACCCTTATCCGAAGAAAATTCCGATAAAGTAGAAGGCCCTCACAGTGAGCCTCCACTCTGATAAGCCGTCCTAATTTCCGCCCAATGGTTTCGCCGTTAGCCTTAGTCAGTTTCTCCAAAGGGAGCCCATGCACTTGAATCCAGAATGGACACCAGGTAAACACCAATTCTGACATTGGAGTGCCCCTTGCCAAGGGTTGGAGAAGAAGGAGGTGACCCATAATGGACCAAGGAGCCTCTTGAAGAACCCATCGACGGTCCTCAGCATCATCAAAGGTAAATAAGAACAAGTTATCATTCCACGGGGCAATCGAGAATGAGGCCCTCGCCTTCCAGGCTCCATGTAAAATGGATGAAACCGCTTGTTTGTTAAGTTGCTTGGAGGCCAAAACCTTGCCTATCAAACACCGGTGGGAGACATCTTCTATTATATCTGGTCCATCCTCAAGTTGAATGACATCTGGACTTTCAGCCGGCAACTCCGATGCTGCCTCCATTAACTACCTCGCCTACCAAAGGAGCGGATTTCAAGAGTGGACGGTGCGGAGGCAGAAAGAATGAGAGAAGATGGTGATAGGGTTGGTGTTACAAACAGGAAGCCGCTCACCAGCGTTCAGAAAGGGTAAAGAAACAAAGAAAAGGAGCAAAAAAACTGGGATGTCCCCAGAGAAATCTACCCTAGGGCAGAGAGCCTCCCATTTTAGAGAGAGAAAAAATAATGCCTATTGTTGAGACAAATTGAGTTCCTATTTTCTTTCATATGTACTTCCAGTTTGGATAATGGGGAAATGAAAGAGCAGTGAGCCACAAAAGTAGTGAAAACTATATGATAAAGGCAATTTGAGTTTGACCCAAGGTTTTGAGAGAAAGATGGTAAAGGAGTAGGTGTATGCCCACCACATTGTAGAACAATCTGGTCAATCTACAATCCTTAAGAACATGAATTGTTGTTTTAGGCTCAAGATTACAAAGTGTCATTAATAACATACATTATCTTTCTAAAAATAAAAAAAAAATAAAAAAACAACATCCATTATAAATTGGATTTGGATTCTTTTAAATTGGTCACTCAATTTGAGAGTGTTTGAGTTTAATAGATTCATTTTGGAACTAAGTAGAATAATCATGTAAAAAAATCAAGATAATTGAATATCAGTAGTTATATGTTTAAATCACATTTGTTTTAAAAAATTAAATAATATAAATAATTTGAAAAATAATTATTTATTTTTTATAATATAAATTTGAGTCAAGCATAAATTTGAAAAAAAAGATTGACTATTGGTTTGCGAGGTTGTGAGATTGACGTTGGTGATAGAAATAGTGAAGAAGATAACGAGAGAGAGAGAGAGAGAGAGGAGCATACTCTTTGATTGCTAGGGTTTGAAATCAAAGTATCATAGATAGATATGTATATATAAGTAGTTTGGTCATTTTGTATAAACTTATCCTTCTAGACACAATATTTTAACATGTCAATTTTTGAAAAAAAGAAATTCAAATTTAAATTTATTACTCGAGTGCCTTTTTATGTTTGTATATATATATATATATATATATTTTCAAAAATATAATCATGACAGATAGACTAAGAACCACTTATGAAAATGAAAAACAGGATCTAAATAATTGTTCATAGTCACTTTAGTTTCGAGGAACCTTCTAATGGGGATGTCATGGAGCTCATTTCTTTTTCTTTTCTTCTTAATTTTTTTTTTTTTAAATTTTAATTCATAACTACCTATGCATTGCACCTTCTATTTTCGATCATATCAATAACACCATGTCACTTGATTTGGTTGAGACTAATGCATCAATGACACCATCTCATTTAAATGTCCTAGCTCAATGAATTGATCAAAATGTACTCAAATCATGTTTTAAAATTGTCAAGAAATTTTACATACCTGTAATTTTTTTATACCGTGGATATTATTAAGAACGTGCATAGGTCAATTTAAAATTTTAGATTTAGAATTTAATCGATTATGTGTATACCAAGAAAAATTGAATTGATTTGATATCGACACGTAGGTTTAATTTTATTGTATTAAATTTGACTTATTAATTAAAAAATTATTGCTATAATAAAAAATGATAAAAACCTATTATATAAAAAGTAATCAAAATCAAATACATTTAGACATGTTAATAAATTATACAAGTTATAAAATTTTGTCAAAAAAATATAATAAATCGAATCTTAAGTTCTTGAGTTGTTAACCCCAACTCAAGAAAGCTAAATTAATCTGATACGTGAATTATTTGATTCATTTGTACACCTCTAGGTATATATAATTAAGGAGCTTCAATCATGGATATGCAAGCTTTCGAAGAGTATTGATATCTGATATGGAAGTATTTCACATACAAAATCTAACAAAAATTTTAGAATAAATTACACTGATCTTCCTAAAGTTTAGAAAAAAAATATAATAAGTCTCATAAATTTGGCATAATTATACTGGACCATCTGAAAGTTTTAATTCGTATAATATTTAACCCTCTTTTCATTGAAAATTCGTAGTCGTATGAATGAAAAAATAATGTTGCCATATCTTTTACATTAAAATATTAATTTTGCCTTCTATATCTTACATCTATATTAGTTTTGAGCACCTTAACCTTACTAAAAAGAAACTCGGGATAATTATATCAAAATTATAGAATTTGTTGTAATTTTTTTAAACTTCAAGAGATGTCAGTGTAATTTATTTAAAATTTTAGTAAAAGAATATTAATTGGTAGGAGTCACTTTGAATTCAAGGCAACCCTTTAAATTAGGGGTGAGCAGTGGATATATTGATCCGTCCAAACTAACTGAACCGAACCGATCTGTCGCATTTTGGACGGATGCGTGATGACGAGCGGACAGTTACAGATTGATTTTTTCCAATCCGCCTAGTTTTGGATGGATGGCGGATTTGAGGTTCCTTTGGCTGCAACCGAATCGCCAAACCGCAAGAACCCTTAGTAATTTGTAAGACTTTGTGTTTTCAATTTGTTTAAATATTCTGTTTGTGTTTTCAATTGAAAAAGAGTTTAAATATTCTGTTGAATATATTCTGTTGAAAAAGAGTTTTCAACTTGAATATATTTTTTGAATTGAAAAAAATAAATGTATTATTTATCTATATTTTTTGGTTTTAAAATTTAACTCTAAAAATAATAAATAAAAACGATGACATATGCTGGTTGGTTTTTGTTTTCAAAAACATATATAAATGTAACAATGTAGAGGCATACAATCTCTACTACTGCTCTACTCATGGTTTTGGTGGTTTGAATTGTTTTTATATTTTACGAATCACAGATTGTAATACTTTATGTAGATGAGGCATGCTATGATTGTAATATGTGGATGAGACATGCAGTGATTATAATATTCTAAAGTTTCAAACTTTCTTTCTTTGGATGAGGTATACAGTGATTGTAATACTTTTTTAAGTCATTGACTGCAATACTTTTTTTTTTTTTTTTTTTTTTGAGAAAGTGCACAAGTTGAATTATGTTGAAAATTTATAAAATTTTAAACCGTCAAACCGATGCACATCCATCAGCCAATGCACTCAATCCACATCCGCCGGATTGGCAAACAGATGTGGATTGATTTTTTCCAATCTGCCAATCCGACGAACGGATAACGAATTGGAGGTTCCGTAGCTGCAACTGACCCACACCCACCCCTACTTTAAATGATGATATGATAGATTTTATTTGAGTTAGGGTCACTTTGAATTTCCCTTTAGGAGCTCCTCTTATTTAAATTGGATTGAAGGGTGCTGTTTAGGAAGGGCTAGAAGAAAGAAAGAAGTCTACCCATCAATCGTTTTACTGTCCATAATAACCACCAACTTAATTCAATTGAAATAATAATTATCCATCACTAATTATGCAATTTTTTCACAATAATTCTACAAATCACAAAATGCATGTCATGATTCCTAGCTTTTGTTATCACTTTTGGACATTTTTATTATTATTTTTTTGAGAAATTCAATTCTTAGAATTTTTTTTTATACAGAATAATCTACAAAAATAATGCAATAGTTATAATTTTGTATTTAAAAGTCACATTGGTGGATTTTTTATTTTCAAATGATAGGGCCGATTTGAACACTTCATTTTGTATTTAATTTTTTTGTTTTACTTTTTATATTTATATATCATCACTCCTTTTTCCCGTACACAACGTATAGTAAAGAGAGGTATTATTAGTATTAGATATTTGGTGACAATGTCAATTTAAAATGAAAAATTGCTTCAATGGAGTTGTAAGATAGTGGGCTCGTTTAGAGCCCATTTGTGTCAGAATATTAGTCAGTTAGATTAAGAGGAGTTATGGGCCGGTCCTTTGTACTGGACTTAATATCCATGAGATTCTATTTCAAAATAATTTAGCCCACCTTCTCATTTTATCCCTGATAACCCACACGTTTGACTTCTCTATTTTGTGCACATGTTACTGCCATGACCCACCATCGCCCCTTCCAGCCATTGTCAATTATTTTCGATTGTCGGCGATAACCTTTGGCGACCTCTGATGATCACCTCCGGCAACCTCCACTGTTGCCACTATCCTCCAACCTCCGACAATATTTTTTTTTTATCCATTTTTCATCTCAAGTACGTCACTACTACCACCACCTCCTCCTCAGATCTAGTGGCAACAAAAGAAAATGAGAAGAAAAATGATTAAGAGAATGAAGGAGAGAGACGAGAAGCTATTACCAGAAAATAATTCTCATTAATTTTCACGTTCACAAATCAAGACAGAGAATCAAAAATCAGATTCAATGAAATTACGGAAGGAAAATCAAGCAATCACCATTACAAACCAACACAAGAATTAGAGATACATTCAGTGATAAATTTATCACTAACTGTTTGCAAAAAAAAAAAATGCAGAAGGAAAATTTAATCATCACCATTACAAATGATGAATTTATCACTGCCAATTTATTAAGTTTAATATAAAAACAAACATATTCAATAAATTTACTAATAAATTTATCACTGATATAAACAACATATAGGAGCTCCGTTGACCATGTCAGTGCTACATCTCGATGCCGATAGGGGTTGTGATATAAGATCGACATCAAAGATAATAAATCAACATTGAAAATGGCCAGATCTAAAGTCTCCTGTGAAGATTGGCATCGAAGATAATAGATTGGTAATGAAGAATAAGTGTGGAGGCAAAACAGTGTCGATTAGTAAATTTGGATACTTTGCATCCTACACCGGTGATGAAGGAAGATGGTGACAACGACAATGTCGGAGATGGTAGATCGGTGATGGACGAAGATGGTGGCAACGACGATGTCAAATTCAATGATAAATTTATCACTGGCTGTTTGTAAAAAAAAAAAAATTACAAAAGAAAAATTACCATTACAAATGATAAATTTATCACTGTTTAGTTTATCAAGTTTTATACAAAAACAAACATATTCAACAAATTTACTGATAAATTTATCACTGGTTTAAATAAGACATGAGCTCCAATCGGCATTGAAAATAGCTAGATGAACCCATCACCGTTTTGATCTAACACCCTAAACGCCTCTCTCATGTCTTCTTTTTCGTCTCGCTCGTCTATTATTAACTGGTACAGAGCTCCGAACTTGCCAATGTCGACACACCCATCTCCGTTCATATCGATTTTCTTGATCTCTCTCAGATCTAACACCATCTCTCTCAAATCCAAGGGCCACAGAGACAACTCTCATGTTCACCAACACCAACAAACAACCGTTTGATTGCCCAGTTTTTGTCACAAACTTCCTCACTGCCGTCGACGCCGTGACCCCTTCATCTCCGCCCTACATTACAGTGGTGCAATCAATGCCTCTTGCAACACAACAGTGCATGAAATACCTTCTCACACCAATTACGATCTCTATACCCAAATCTTTTGTTACCTCCCTTTTCATAACCTAGATCCTTCGAGGGAGAGAGAGAAAAAAAATTAAATAAGACCACATAATTCAAACCAAACGCGCGAAGCATAACAACAGGGGTTAAATCGGGATAAAAAAATACAATAGGACTTTCTGGTACATGAGATAGAAACTTAGGACCTAATGACTAATAGATTCAATTATTGAGACCGGCTGGTAAAAAATCCTTAAATTAATTGAATATTTATAATTCTATAATAAGACTATATTTTTTGAAAAAAATGAAACTGCTATTATAATTTTGATAATGTTTTTAAGAAATAATTAGAACTCGATCATGGAGTTATGAATATCCGATTAACCTAATTTTTTACATGAATAATATATTCGACAAACCCTATAATATGAACGGTTTAAATTAACCAAATAGACTCAGAACAATCCCTCACAAGACATCACAGCAACATCCCGATTTGCTTCACCCTACAAAACACATATTTTAACACCTTTATTGGAGCACTTGTACACTCATTAAAAAATAATAAACACTTAAGACACAAAATCAAGTATAATTTTTTTTATATTTTTTGTCATATAATATAATTTAACTAATATTTTTAACGTTTTATTGGAGATGCTCTTAAAAGATTTGTTAGTGGAGTTGTGTGTTAGTATTAGTGTTAATGGTGTAAAGTGTTTGCCTATAGAAATCTTGAAACTCATGAACAAACAAGGTATATGCAAAATGACACATGCTCGGAATAATTTGAAATTTGGTCGAGACATGAAAAATGGCGTCACGATCAATACTCATTGCTTTGCTATGGTGTATGATATATTTCGGCCAAATTTCACTGTTTAGGCCTTCAATTGCACGATTTTGCTGTTTTAGAAATTATTTATTTCTTCAATTACTTGGTCTAAATAAATCCGTTTGAGACTAGGTTATTTTCCAGTATATTTAGTTTTTATTATATTTTTTGAAGATTTGAGATTAAGCCAAATCTTTTATTTTTGGCAAATTTGGTATTCTCTTTTATTTAGACTTGATTAGCAAGAATTTCCTTTCTAATTTATCTCCTATTGTAATTAAAACTCTCTTTTCACTATAAATAGGAGTTGTAAGCCTTTAGACAAATCAAATTATTTTTGAAAAATTAAATCACTTTGTTTGATTGTTGTTTTTCAAACTCAAATTTTTGAAAATTTTAGAGTACTTGTTTGGTTATTCAGAAAACTAAACACACTTTTCAAAAATGCATTATTGCAAATTGAAATTTCCCTCCAATTTAAGTAAAGAGACAATTTTGAAAAAAAAAATTTGTCACATCAAAAAATACTCTCATCTTAGTTATATATATATATATATATATGTACATGCTATATATATATGAAAACATAATTTGGTATGTAGCCATTTATGGGTACATATCCTACCATTAAATGTGTGACTTTATCATAAAATTTACATTCATTTCAACCATAGAAAGCATAATTTTTTTTACAAATTGGCATTAAAAAAAAAATTGTAACTAACTTACAAACTTTTGCAACATGAAGTACAAAAAATTTGGACATTTTGTTATGCCAATTTCAGATAATGTTACACATGCTTGTGTTAATGGTACGATATTGTGTGATAAAATAAATTTTCTGTATAACATTTATGAAAATTTAATTCTACGTAAGAAATTTTTTAATGTCATTTTGGGAAAAAAAATTATATTTTTAGTGGTTGAAATGAGTGAAAATTTTATGATAAAGTCACACAATTAATGGTAGGATATCTACCCATAAATGGCAACATCCCAAATTATGTTTTCATACATATATAGCATGTACATATATATATATATATATATAACTAAGATGAGAGTATTTTTTGATATGACAAATTTTGTTTTCCAAAATTGTCTCTCTTAAATTGGAGGGAAATTTGAAATTGCAATGATATATTTTTTTGAAAACCAAACAAAAATCTTTTTTCAAAACAGAGTTTTCAAATCACTTTTTAGAAAAATTATTCAAAAAAATAGAAGCAAACATATTTAAGAGAGAGTATCTCTTTATCAAATTTGTGGTTCATGTTTGTACTTGATTTTCGTTCACTGCATCAGTTAAGTTCGGTGAGCAAACATGAAATGTATCTCTTAAGGAAAAAATTATCACATGAGTCTAGAAAAGTGTGTGGTTATAGTTTTGGTTGTGGCTATGATTAAAAAAAACTCTAGTTGAAAAAAAAATATATATACAAAAAATATTACAAAAGTAACGTGATATTAATAAAGCAATATTTATAGATATTTTGTTTTAAATTAAAAAATCAGCTTTAAAATATATCTTTTTACATAAAAATTCTATATAAAATTTTTATGTAACTCCATAATATTTTTTATTTTTTTAAATTATATAAGCATTTAATGCCTTGTTATCTAAATGAGACATAACTTGCACTCCTATAATGTTTTAAAATACATAATAACAACTCGCCCAAGTGGGCTCACCCTTAGCTATTCTCCACTAGAATTTTTGATTGAATTATCTACCCCACCCAAAAGTAGAAATTCAACCAATTTTTCCAAATTACAAAACCAACTTCCCAAAACACCACAGAGAACCACAATGGCAAGTGACAAGTCAAAACTTGCACACCCAAATCTAAACGCACACGAAATTGTAAACGCCCACAATTGGAGGGTGTTTAGTAACGTTTGTAATTGTAGTTTTTATTTTTTTTTTAAATTAAAAATTTTTTATAATCATAAAAAAAAAATTATCACTAGTCACCCCGCTTCAATAACCATATTGGCCACCATCTCTCGTGTAACCATCTATCTCACTTGTTTTTTAAATAAAATTTTAAAACACACACACATATATATATTAAATATGTTTTTATTTTTGTTTTAACCAAAAAAACAAGTATAAACCTATTTAATGTTTTCTGTAAATAATAAATAAATTGTAAACAAACGACACTTAAAACTTTCATGTTATGTTTAAAATTTATTTTAAGAAAAATTATAAAAAATAAAATAAAAATTCCAAGGGTTAATCATTATAACAAAATAAATCTTGAGTTTTCATTTTACCAATTTAAATTTAATATTTTAATTTATTTTCAATCTAAACCATCCGCCTATTTTTGTTAAGTAAAATTGGTAGAAAAAATATATTTTAGTTATTACACTCAACATAGATGTACATAAAATGTTTAAGATACTATTTTTCATTAAATTTAATGACTAAAATATCATTTTTTTCCCTCTAGTTTTAGTTAATGAATATAAACAGATGATTTATATTGAAAACAAATCAAAACATTAAAGTTTAAATTGACAAAATAAAAAAATCAGGATTTATTTTGTTATAAGAGTCAAATCCTATTTTTTTATTATTTATAATTTCTCCTTTATTTTATTAATAGAAATAAATTAAAGAAATAAATTAAACTTCTTTCATTTTATTTTATTCGTGTCTTTTCTTTACAAATCATGATTACAAATATTAAAATTGGAAACATGCTTAAATTAGTGGTGGCAAAAAATCATACCACTCATTTTATAGCATGCCTATGAAAATAAAATAGAGAGAATTCAAATCTATTTAAATGCCGTGCCTGTCTTTCAAATTTTTTCCTTCTTTTCCTTCTTCTTCTTCTTCTTTTTTTTTTTAAACTGAATAGCAAAAAGATTTATTGCATTGCACATCCCATTATAATCAATCAATTAAGAACATTGGAATACAATAAAACTTCCAAAAGTGAGAGAAAACCCTTCACAACGGGGTTGAAACTTGCACATAAGAAAGAAAAATGAACCTTGGAGGAATTTACAATGTGCATCCTTTAGGCCTAGTTTTGAAATTTTCGAGACTCAAAATCGATAATCAACTAATAAATTTTCGAGGCTCTTCAGATTTTTTTTTTCATTGAATGAAAAAAAAAAAAAAAATTTGAAGGTAAAAGACAAAAAATTTGTGTCAAAATCACAAAAAATACTTAGCATTATGTAACAAGCCCGCGGGGGACCTCGCTACAGCTCGGACTCAATTTTGTGTCACGGTTCTTAATCTCGAACCAAAGAGTCCAAATCCGGCAAATCGTTTTGAGAAAACAGATTTTGAAAGAAGTGCCAAACATGGACTGCTTTGCCAGATACAGAGTCGCCACCTAAATATTTTTTAAAATGGAAAATTTAGGAAACCCTGACTCGGTGCCAAAGGCCACGTGTCCGTCATCACCAAAGTTACCTCGGCTCGGGAACTTGGGTACGATTGGGGAAGGTCACTTCGTGAGCACCCCCGCTCGCCCAGTCAAAGACCGGCCTCTACTAACCATGATATCTATTTTTGAAAACATTGTGAGTTCTTGTTCCGGTTATTAGCCTAGATTTACTATGTGATGCTCGCAGCAAACAAGTATAGACCGGGTCGCCTGAATTGGAACAAAACATTTCATGTTTGCTTGTTTAAAAATGGTTTGATGGTGCTACCCGCAGATAGGCTAAGACGCGGATTTGCCACCCTCAGGTGGGCTTAGAAAACATGATTTTGCCACTATCTAGTGGGCTTAAAACAAACATTTGATGAATTGCTCCAATCCAAGTAACTCAACCTCCACCCATAGGCATTCAAGGCAGTTATATCACATAAGCACATAGCCTCATGGTAAGCATGCTATTCATGGCAACACTCACACGCATGCAAGGATGCTAAAGCATAAAAACTTACCGAGTACTCCAAGCCAAAAACAGAAACTTTATTAGAAATCATGCATGATCCTAGATACAAAATTGCCTAATGCAACACATGCAAAAATGCAACTATAGCAGGCTCGGCTATTCTAAACATGGCATGTGAAATGCTACAACTATCATGTACTCAACTTGGAATTGAAATAAAAATGCAGTTTGTATGATGCGCCGAGCCCGATGCATGCAAAACAGATGAATGATGCAAACATGTTGTCATACTGTATGCTAATTGAAATATGCCCTATATCTAACCATCGTAAGCGGGTAAATAAAAGGGAGAAAGAAGTGGGGTTGGAAGACATACATCACACTCACCCACACTTATTACAGTTATGCCCTCGCGCAGAGGGTCCGAATAAATAATACAGTCCGAAATAATAAAAGAATAATACGGTCCGTAATTACAGTCCGAATAATACAGATTTCTAATTAATTAACAAATTAACTAAGAAAGCTTTAAACTGGCATGCAAGCCAGGGGCTGCCTCGCTTCTGATGAATGATGTATGCTGGACTGCCATTGCGCGGAAATCCACTGAGATGCCCAATTTAGCCTCTGTTTGCAATGTTTCTCGAAATGCGCGCCAGACTCCGAAAAGTTGTTGATTCTTTATTTTGCTGCAACAGAGAGCAGGAAAAGGGCATAGCAATGTATTTCACAGATATATGCATGCCTCGATTCTCGTGCCACCAATCACACATATCGATACATGATGGCCGAGGAATCGGATTGCACAACTCAATATAGGGTGCAATGCAGATGAATGCTACAACAAAACCTAACTCCATCATGGGTAATCCGGAGTGTCGGTGACTTGGGAATTGAGACCCGTTCCGTCACTCGGAGTACGAAACGTGCCTCGTTTCCCATGCCCGGGCTAACTCCTATCCCGAACACGACGCAATATGCATGATATGCATGAATGCAACTAAGATACAATCCTTGCGTGCACAATGCTATGAAAATGAGATGCCTCGAAATGCGTGCCCACGGGCACGCAAACCGAGGCGATGGTCCCAAGGCATGAAATGGCATACGCGATGATATATAATGAGACTAAAATGAGATGTTTCGAAATGCGTGTCCACAGGCACGCAAACCGAGAAAATGGCATACAGAATGCAATGATGCTAAAATGGCATACAAAATGCAGAATGGACTTATACCAACATGAGTGAGCCTCAGCCACACTCACATAAGAGGCCGATGGATACAAAAGAAGTGCCTCGAAATGCGTGTCCACAGGCGCGCAAACCGAGACAATGGCATACGGAATGCAATGAAGCTAAAATGATATGCAAAATACAAAATGGACTTACACTGACATGAGTGAGCCTCAGCCGCACTCACATAAGAGGCCGTCAGATAAAAAAAAGAGATGCCTCGAAATGCGTGCCCACGGGCGTGCAAACCGAGGCGATGCATATAGAATGCAAAATGTCATGGAAGTGATATGTAATAAGATTAAAATCAGATGTCTCGAAGTGCGTGTCCACGGGCACGCAAACCGAGGCGATGGCATACGGAATGCAATGAAGCTAAAATGATATGCAAAATGCAAAATGGACTTACACTGACATGAGTGAGCCTCAGCCACACTCACATAAGAGGCCGTCGGATGAAAATGAGGTGCCTCGAAATGCGTGCCCACGGGCGTGCAAACCGAGGCGATGCATACAGAATGCAAAATGTCATGGAAGTGATATGTAATAAGATTAAAATGAGATGTCTCGAAGTGCGTGCCCGCGGGCACGCAAACCGAGGCGATGGCATACGGAATGCAATGAAGCTAAAATGATATGCAAAATGCAAAATGGACTTACACTGACATGAGTGAGCCTCAGCCACACTCACATAAGAGGCCGTCGGATGAAAATGAGGTGCCTCGAAATGCGCGCCCACGGGCGCGCGAACCGAGGCGATGGATTAAAGCATGAAATGACATGCGAAATGCGAAATGGACTTATACTAACATGAGTGAGCCTCAGCTCTGCTCACATGAGAGGCCGGAGACGAAAATGGGGTGCCTCGAAATGCGCGCGCACGGGCGCGCAAACCGAGGCGATGGATTTAAGCATGAAATGACATGAAAAATGATATGCAAACATGCAAATGGAATTTCAGCACTTACAAATGATGCAAAACAGTCCCGAAAGGTGGGGAAATGATACCAAATGCTCGGAATGGTCCCGAAATGTGATAATAAGCACCCGGAATGGCCTATAGCCATACTAAACATGCATAATTGGTACATGACATGCAAAACAGTAGCAAGGAAGCCCCAAGACAAGCATTTTTCAGTCACAAAAAGGGCTAAATAGCAAGCATGGATAGGGCAACAATAACATGCAAAAATACGAGCCAAGAGAGGGGTATTGAAGCAAGTGATACATGCGATGCTCAAATGGAAAAGTACCCTTCTACAACACTGATTAGGGGGTGAAAATATGAACATTTATAGTAGATGACATCCCCCAAATCAGTATGAAAACATGGTAAAAATGCTATGCAAGATTGAGGATACATAAGGCTATAACATGAGGTACCCCAAAAATTCATCAAACCAGAAAAGATCCTTAATGAAATATGACAAGAAGGCCAAAATATGGATATTTTCAGTACTGATGATGGCCGAAAACAGAAGCTAGATAAGCTTAAGAAGGCATGCAAGAATGGGGGCCAAAGAAGATACAAAGACAAGTATAACATGGAGACCCCCAACAAGGTTGATCCCTTCTACAATGTTGTAGAGGGATACAAAATAAGCTTACTCACAGTTCATGACATGCTCCAAAACAGACTGCATGTAAGTCAAATAAATCATGCAAGTTTACGGTAAATATGAGAAATTATGAAGCAAGTGCATGATAGAGAGGCCAAACAGGATTGAGCCCTTCTTCAATGTTGAAGAGGGGCTCAAAATAGGCCCACTCACAGTTTATGTTATGCTCGAAAACAGATCACTCATAAGCTAGAAAAAGCATGCAAAAACAAGGGTAAAACATGGGTTCAAAGCAAGTAGCATATGGAGCCTGAAAACAGGGTTGAGACCTTCTTCAATGTTGAAGAGGGCTTCAAAATAAGCACAATATCAGTTCATGAGATGCTCCAAATCAGATCACACATAGGCCAAATATTCAATGCAAAATAATGGCATATAAGAGGATATTGAGACAAGTGCAAGATGGAGGGCTCAAACAGAGTTGAGCCCTTCAACAAACATCAAGAATAGCTCAAAAGAGGACCACTTTCAGTATTGGTCGGAGCTCAAAACAGTGAGAAAGTAGGGTAGAAAAATGATACAAAAAAGTGCTAGAAAAGGGGAAATAGTGACTTACCCTTGAAGACTACACTTTGGTTGCTTCTTGGCTTGAGTTTGTTGCTTCTTAGCCTCTGAAAAACCTTCCCTTGCTGCTGGAATGGAAGTGGTGAAGGTGGTGCTTGGTGTTGATGAACAAATGAGGCCAAAACTTAAGGATTTTGGAGGTTTTGGAGAGGGAGATGTAAGCCAATGCTTATGAGCTCTTAAGGGGAGTTTTTCTAACCCTAATGAAGAAGCTGGCCAGCCACTTATAAAGGCTAAGAAGGGGGTGTAAAAGAGGAGGGAAATGCACCCAAGCTTTCCCTCCCAAAATATCCCCCGGATACAGAGTTCTTCTGGGGAAACAGCTATACAGCTGTAAAGTATGCACTGAGAGGATGCAGGCCGGCTAGCCACCTTTATTGGAGGTGGCCGGCCGGCCACCCCCCATAGCCGGCCGGCCAAGGGCAAAAATGGAAAGTTAGAATTGCTGGCCGGCCACCACATGATGGTGTCCTCCCAGGTGTGCACAACAAGGCCCTGTGGTTGGAAATTGGCAACTCTGAACCAGGAGAAACAACAATTCACTTTTCAAAGAGGGTCAAAAATGAAATGAAGAATTACTGGCTGGCCATGGGTTTTTAGTGTCCTCCCAGGTGTGTACAACACGAATATGTGGTTTTGGCTCGAAGAAAATGGCCCTAGGGTGGTCAACATTAGCCCGGAAGTGAGAAAAACGGGCGCCGGGGGGCGCCGGAAGAGCATAACAGGTTGCTTGGACAATTGCTAGCCTCCCACCCTCCAGTGATCTTCCTGATGATAAAACAGAGGTACCTGCCAAAAATGAACAAAAACCGATGCAAAACGAATGCTCGGGGACCAAAACACGCAGTCCGAGGTCCCGAAAATAGGCTGTAAGCACCGAAAGTGGCATTCGGCCACGAAGTGGGTATCTAAGACCCCAGTGTCCCTCGTTATGATAAAACAGAGGTACCTGCCAACAATGAACAAAAATCGATGCAAAACGAATGCTCGGGGACCAAAACACGCAGTTCGGGGTCCCGAAAACCGGGCGTTAAGCACTGAAAGTGGTGTTTGGCCACGAAGTGGGTATCTAAGACCCCAGTGTCCCTCGAAAGGGAGTAAATGAGATGCATGCCAAAAACCAGAGGAATCGGAGATGGTTGGGTGGTCCCGAACCGAGGCACACGGCCTGACGGCTTCGAAAACCGGGAACCGGGCTCCGAAATGGGCAAAATGGCCTACGGCCACGAAAAGTAGCCCGCGGCCACCGAGAGATGATCTGCTAGACCTCTCCCTCCCCTCAGGAAAGAAAATAGAGAAAACCGAGTCCGGTTCGCAAACCGAGGCAAGGCACAGAAGAGAGTTCGGAAGTCCGGAGGCAGGGCGCACGGCCGCAACTCTGAGACTTCTGAACGAGCACAATATGCAACATCACCGAGCGCTCAATCGGTGACGTCTGAGTCTTAAGGTCGGTCAAAAATGGGGTGTCTACACATTACATTACAACAACTAATAAGAGTCGCTTGATTCTCGCTCTTCTTGCATTTTTAGAAGCAAATAAATCAATCATACTTGCATAATCTAATTTTTTTGCAAAATCATTTTCAATGGATAACAATGCTAATTATTTTAAATGGGTCTTTCAATTTTTTAATAGGTCGATTTATTTTAAGTTAGTTTGGGCCTTTCTTAATTTTTTTTTTTGGATTTAAAACATACCTAATATATTACACTAAACTATAATAGGAGGGGACCCTTTTTTTGGGTCTATTTTCAATGGATAACAATGCTAATTTTTTTGAATGGGTCTTTTAATTTTTTAATGGGTCAATTTATTTTAAGTTAGTTTGGGCCTTTTTTTTAATTTGTTTTGGACTTAAAATATACCTAATATATTACACTAAACTATAATATGAGGGAACCTCTTTTTTGGGTCTATTTTAAGGGGTCCTAAGCCATGGCCTGGTGGGCCTATGCCCAGGGCCGGCCCTGGCATCCTTTCAAAAGATGCACATTGTAAAAAAAATTATGATTTTTTATGATGAGCATTATGATTGTTTGTGATGTGTGTTATGGCATTTTGTAGTAAAGTTATAAATAGTGAATTTATGATGTGCACCTTAAAGTTAGGAATGATAATGTTATGACATTTTGTGATTTTTGTTATGACACTTTGAGATTTTGTTATGACATTATTCAGTGAAAAAAAATTATGACTTTTGTAGTGAAAAAATTATGACATTTTGAGTTTAAGTTATGAAATTTGTTAAAAAGTTATGAAAAACATTCCATATGCACCTTTTTTAGGGTGCACATTGTAATATCTTAGAGGGAAGCATAATAACACGAACAAACAAAATGTATAAAAATAAATGAAAATCAAACACACCAAATGAAATCCTACCATAACCTTCTACAAACCCCCTCTTGGATTGGAATGCTGCAATTCCTAATAGAGAAGAACAATTGATCCTAATAGACCATGGATGGTTGCATAGCATGGATCAACATGTTAAAAGGGCATTAGATAATTGTGTGTAGCAAATCTGAGTCTAGATTTGGAAGATCTAAGTCCAGATCAGGAAGCTTTGGTAATAATGAGTAGAGGAAGACCAATAAAAGGAGATGAGACATTAGAGGTGGTAAAGAAGTACAAAGTGATCGGAGCAAGTGTTGGAAAATATAGTTTTTTAGCAACTTTAATGTTAAATTAAAGTGGGACTTAATTGTCGATTGAG
Source organism: Camellia japonica (assembly GCA_030407325.1). Lineage (NCBI taxonomy): Eukaryota > Viridiplantae > Streptophyta > Magnoliopsida > Ericales > Theaceae > Camellia > Camellia japonica. Next base: position 148,398,337 of record JAPPVO010000059.1, read on the forward strand.
TTGGATCCAAGTGATTTTGTATTCTCTTAAGTGAGAAGGTTACAACACAAAGTGTGAGCTGAAAGCATTGAGTTTTGAATAAGAAATTCTCTCATAAAGTGGGCATTAATACAAGTTGGATTTGGACTTGGATTTAGTTTTATTTGGACTGGGCCCAGGCTTGTACTTATGCATGTGCTGGGTTTGGTTTGGACTTAGACCTAGTCTTAAGCTTGGCCTGGGCTGGGTTATGTTAAGCTTAGCTTGTGCATGTGTTTGAGATTGAGTTTGGATCAGGTTGTAACCCAGCACCTATATCCGTTTTGGAATCCATCTGCTTGAATTATTCAAACATCACTATAGACATATTTATCTGTATATATTAAGCACATGTGAGTTTTTGGACCTTTGCAACTCTAGCCCTAACGACTAGAGTTGATGGCTTTAATGATGATAGCCTTCATGGCTTAGGTTTCCCCTGCAAGTATAAAAAAGAGCCTTTCCCTTCAAACTTTGATAGGATAGGTACATGCTTCGATTTGCTTTTCTTTGTCTTTTAATTTATTTTTATTATTTATTTATTTATTTATTATTATTATTATTATTATTTATAGTTTTTCCGAATTCAATTTATGTCTTATATGTTAATTGTTAGTTGTCCATGTTACTAATTTGTTCTACCCATTGGTTTAGTGCAAAATTCTTCTGTCATGTAATCAGTTCATATTGTCATAATTTATTCTACATTTCATTCTTTAATAAAGGAAAAGAAGACTGTTTTGTCATTTCTATTTTTATTTTATTTTATATAATTTATTTTTCTATTATTATTATGAAAAATACCAGCCCAAAAAAAAAAAAAAACATTTGATCTTTAAAAATCAAACGCAACATAAATGAAAACAAATAAATAATTAAAAAACCAAAGGTGAGCCGCCAACTAACGAAAAAGGCAGAGGAGTAGTGGAGCTGGCCAGTGGCGAAGAGCTTTGTTGGGGGAGGGGGTTTTTTCATACAAAGAAGGAGAGCATTGCACAAAGAGAGACATAACACCTAGTTTTTACTCTGATGATTTAATTTCTTTATTAAAAAAATTAGATTGATTTGATAATTACAACCTCCTAATTTAAATATGATTAAATCATATTATTACATTTTTACACAAAGAGGCCTATAAGATAAATAAATTGGATCATTAGACTAACAATTGTGGTTGGTCCAGTAATCTCAATTGTACGAGTCCACATAATGGGATGAACTCAACCCTAATATTATCTATGATTACACAAATGTCAATTTTTTATTGAATTGTTATTATTGAATGAGAAATTGTACTATATACACTTCAAAAATGGTGCATATCCTTGCATCATCATTTATAGATCTAAAGAAGTAAACACAACTCCTTGACTATAATAAAATGGGGTCATATAACTAATATGACTTCCAAGCATAATGAAAACGCACTCTAAATTGGGATTGAGATTATTTCCATTGTATGATTATATTAGAAGATTTTCATTATATTATTTAAGAATTGTGAAATAATAATAGAAATTTATTATTATTTTAAATTTAAAAAGGATCATTACTATAATCAAAACCATCACAATAAGTAATAAGTAACATCATTTTGGGACATACCAAACACAATAATCAAATATAATAAACTTTGATTTAATAATTTAGCTAATAACCAAACAACACAAAAGTCATAACTAATACTATTTTAAACAATAATATATACCATGTATATTATAGCCTGAGGTTTGTTGAATGTTGTGGGGAAGTATTTTACGAATGACACCACGTGGCCAAGGTGGTTCTGAGATGTCAACTAAAATGTCACGTGGGTGAGTCATAGTTGCTGAGATGGTCGCGGTATCGCCGAGATTCGGTGCAGTAATACCGAGATTACGAGATATTTGGATGGAGGATAAGAGTCCTAGATAAGAGGAGGTTCTTAGTCTGGATAAGGATAAGGCTTTTGAGAAGTTTATCCCTATCCAGCGAGAGTCCGAGATGAGCCCTGAGCTTGAGTCCTATAAAGTGAGACTTCTTGAGGATTGGGTCACTGCTGGTTATAAAAGGGAGGCATCCTCATGGGCTGAGGTAGGCTTTAATTTGTGCATTGAGTACTTGTGTGAGATCTTTGAGATTGTGTGATTAGCTTGATAATCGGAGTACCTGTAACAACCCTCATCACTGATCACCGATTAATTACCGATTACTGCTAAACTGAGAATGATTATGATTGGTAATTGAATTGACTGGATTACTGAACTGACTAACTGAAATCTGAAACTGAATTGATTGCCTGTATCTGTTTGAATTGCATTTTATCTGTTTGACTGTTTAATTATCTGTTCAGTTTTTATGTTTAAACTGTTAATTGAAGGCCTTATCGGCGGCCGAACCCAAAATTGATTGATGTTCCATGACTAGTAGAAATAATGTGATTTTATGGTGTATTTATCTGAAATGTGATTTGGTATAATTAAAGTAGATTAAATATTGATAAATTGCACAAATTGGACCTAATTACCATATTGCCATCTAGTGGGCCTTTGTTTATTGATTTTTGGAGCCTCATTACACTTGAAACAAACCATTTCCTCAGCCTTATTCTCTAGCACAAACGAATTTAGAGAGAGAGAAACTAGAGGAGTTGTTTTCGTCTCAATTTTGCTTGTGAATTGCTTGAAGACTTGGTGATCTTAGAGGATAATTGTAAATTGAGCTTCTACACCGCTAATTCAAGACTTAGGTATGAATTTCAACCACCCATTGTTGTATTTAAGGTTGATTCTTGCAAGGTTCATGCCAAATTAGAGAGCTAAGTCATGTCTTAGTCTTAGCATGTTAAATTGAAGCTCACTCCATGCATGCATGTTTGAATTGTTAAGTTTTGAGGTCATAGTTCATGATTTCATTACATGCATGTCCATATTTTGAGAGTAGTCCATGATTCCATCTTGTTTTGAAAGGAATGAGCTCATTTGAGCAAGCATTTGAAGCTTTGATTTGATTTAATCCCATGCATGTCACTTTGTAGCATGTTCATGCATGATCATGAGAAATGGGTTTGAAAATGAGTTTAATTGAAACACCCTTGGGCCTTGATTTCTCAAATTGACCTTTGTAACATGTTGTTCTATGAGTTTACTTATGTTTTCTAGAAAATTAGCCCAAGAGGATCGAAATTTTAGCATTTAAACTTGATTTTGAGCTTGGGACTCAAGTCTGGAATTTCCAGATTTTGGTCATCCGCTCGAGCGGGAAAATCGAGCTCCCAGCATCTTGCACTGTGCATCAGTCCGCTCGAGCAGAGAATTGGACGCTCGAGCGGAGGACTGGGTGACACGCTCGAGCGGACGTCGAGCGGGCGTCGAGCGTGAATTTCACCTATCCAGTACTTTTTGGTCCGCTCGAGCGGGGAAGTTGACGCTCGAGCGGGGACCTTTGTTGCATGTCCGCTTGAGCGGGGAAACCTGCGCTCGAGCGGGGATCTGTTTTTTTTGAAAAGTCTGAAAATGTTTTCTAAGTGCATCTTTGCATCCTCATCCTATCCTAGGCATCCTTAGGCCTAGTTTAAGACATCTTAATGAGGATATAGATGTAGAACACACCGAGGCAAATTAGGGATTAAATTATTATCTTTCCCAACTGTGTAGCTTAGTGTGTGTTCACTCTGTACTGTCTAGGGTTGGCATTTCGAGGAGACGCTCTAGCCTACTGTAGCCCAGAACTCTGTGAATAACAATTGTGTAAAGATATGTTCAAAATGATTATCTTCTGAACAACCGAACTGTACTGTTTTCTGAACTGTTTACTGTTTACTGAATGAATGTATGTCCTATATTCTGAACTGTATTGTGGCATCCTTAGCAACTACTGTTACTGACTGTTACTGTTACAGAGATCTCTGTCGGTTCCCTCGTTGGAACCACTACTGTTTACTGATTGATGGCCATCATTTACTGTTCGGTCTTTTAAGACCTATTGTTTACTGTTATGCTAATGGATGTACCACATATGACTGTTTACTGTACTGAACAACTGATATACTGATTGAAATGAACTGTTTTCATTACTGTAAGGACATTCATTCTAACCTCTTTACGCATTGTGTTATTCACTGGGCTTTAGCTCACTGCTCATATATATATGTAGGTGTACAGGCACCGGACCAAAGCTAGAAGCGTCGGGGTAAACTCCAGTTTTGTCAAGCCAACCACTGTGCCTCACTGCGAGGTTCCGAGCCTGCCAAAAGGCTTGGGGTGTTTTTTTTTCCCCCTTCTGTTCTGTTTTTGTAATACTGTATAGACTGTTACTGTACTGCTTAATAGGGATTAGGTCCCTGTTCTGAATGGTTGTAAATATTGTGCATACTGTTCTGTACTGTGTATATATCTATGAATGTATGAAAATCTTTTTGCATACAGACTGTCACAGCTCATTGGACATTGTTTTATTACTGTAATGGCTTCCGCCATGCCCCTGTACTCTGTTTTACTGTATTACTGTTAAGCAGGCCTTCGGTAATCTCGAATTACTGGCCGGTTACGGTGCTAAACCCATAGGGGCGGGTTTGGGTCGTGACAGAGTGGTATCAGAGCGATACTTACCACGAGTTATACCGCACACACGTGTCCAAATAAGCTATAGGGTGTCCTAGAAAAGCAATTAGGGCATTACATGAGCATGAAAAGTGTGTGGTTATGACATGACTGAATATGTGCTAATGTGTTAAACTGTTTAAGTATGCAACTGTTATGTTTATAATTGTTATAACTGCTTATAGTGAAATGGATAATGCAAATGAATCTGAGTCCTCATCCACTGAGGCAAGAATGGCAAGAATGGAAAGAATGATGGAACTGATAACTGCAAGATTAGAGCAACAATAGAACCAACAGCCCCCACCTCCACCTCCGGCTGTACCGGAATAGAATGTGAATGTACAGAATGTGAGTGTTAATGATGGGGACATAATTGTTGTTACCCATAAGTTCAGCAAGATGAAACCGCCATCCTTTCAGGGAGGCCTTGAACCATTGAAAGCTGAAGCATGGGTTCTTGAGACTGAAAAGCTATTTGAAGTGTTTCCGTGCTCGGAAGCAAATAAAGTACTGTTAGCTACCTTCACCCTGCAAGAAGAGGCCAGAAGGTGGTGGATGCTGGTCCGCGACACCAACACTGTAGTGACTTGGGCTCAGTTTAAGGAGTCCTTCTTTGAAAAGTACTTCCCCCAGTGTGTCAGGGACAAAAAAGTAACTGAATTTGAACAACTGAGACAGGGCACGATGTCCGTTGCTGAATATGAAACAAAGTTCACCGAGCTTGCTAGATATGCACCGCATATGGTGGACACTGACTACAAGAAGGCCAGAAAATTCGAAGGCGGCCTTAATGTGGCAATACTCGACAGAATAAGTGTTTTAAAGCTACCGACCTATGTAGGTGTTCTTGACCGAGCATTGATGGCTGAGTCGAACATCGAAGTAGTAAAACAATCTAAATCACCAACATCTAAATGGCGTGGTAAAAGGCAGGGTTTTAAGTTCAAGAAAGGCAAGAACAGCCCGCTGAACAAAAAGCAAAATACAGGGTCAACGACTACTTCTAGTCAAGGAAACCGTTCCTTCCCGCCCTGTTCTGAATGTGGTAAGAACCATAAGGGAGTTTGTTATAAACTATCTGGTGCTTGTTACAGGTGTGGCAAGGTGGGCCACATGGTGAAAGATTGCCCTTCCACTGCTCCGGGCAATAGTAAAGCTGCAGGCAGCACCACAGCATCAACTGTTGCACCAAAACCGAACCCCAAAGCTACCGGGAAAGAGCCTATGAGGCAGGGCCGAGTGTTCGCCCTAGTACCGGGAGACGTACAAAATACTGAGACCGTTGTGTCAGGTATCCTCTCTATTTGTACTCAAAATGCATATGTACTGATTGATTCGGGGTCTACACACTCATATGTATCGCATGCTTTTTCACGAAAATTGAATAGACCCTTAGAACCCATGAATTATCTGTTAGCTGTATCATCACCTGTTGGGGGATCCATGACATGTGCTTATATGTACCATGCATGTGAAATCATTGTTGGGGATATGCATCTGTTTATTGATTTACTGCCATTGAACATTGATCATTTTGATGTAATATTGGGGATGGACTGGTTACAAAAATATCATGCTACCATTGACTGTGTGACAAAGCAAGTTGTTTTCCGTCCCCTGGTTTACCCGAATTTGTGTTTAATGGGGTGGAGTAGTACCTCCCCGTATTTGATTTCTTCTGTGAAAGCTGTTAAACTGATTAGAAGGGGTGTAAAGGGTATCTGTGTTCTGTATTGACTGTGTCTACTGATGATAATGCTAATGTGAACAGTATTCCTATAGTCAGAGAATTCCCAGATGTTTTTCCAGATAATCTGCCAGGGGATTTAATTGACAGGGAGATTGAGTTCACCGTTGATGTAATTCCGGGAACACAGCCAGTATCGAAAGCTCCTTACCGAATGGCTCCAACTGAATTGAAAGAATTGAAAGTGCAACTGCAAGAACTGTTAGACAAGAAGTTTATCGGGCCTAGTACTTCACCGTGGGGCGCACCCGTCTTGTTTGTGAAAAAGAAAGATGGCTCACTGAGATTGTGCATTGATTACCGTGAACTGAACAAGGTAACTGTGAAAAATAAATATCCATTACCGCGTATTGATGACTTATTTGATCAGTTACAGGGTGCTCAAGTGTTTTCTAAGATTGATCTCAGATGGATATCACCAACTGAAAGTTAAACCTGAGGACATTGATAAAACTGCTTTTCGAACGAGGTATGGACATTATGAATTTTTAGTTATGCCTTTGGAGTTACCAATGCACCTGCTGCATTTATGGACCTCATGAACAGAATCTTTAAACCATACCTTGATGACTTTATTGTTGTATTCATTGATGACATACTGATTTATTCTAAGACTAGAGAAGAACATGAACATCATCTGAGACTTGCCCTGCAGACCTAAGAGAACAGAAACTTTATGCAAAACTGTCTAAATGTGAATTTTGGCTTGACCATGTTATGTTTTTGGGACATGTTATTAGCAAAGATGGGATTTCAGTTGATCCACAGAAAATTGAAGCTGTAGTAAACTGGCCTAGACCAACAAATGTGACAGAAGTCCGAAGCTTTTTGGGTTTGGCTGGATATTACAGAAGATTTGTCAAGGATTTCTCCAAAATTGCCTTACCGTTGACTCAATTAACTCAGAAGGGGACATCATTTGACTGGACTGACCAAAGGGAATCAGCATTTCAAGAGTTGAAAACTCGACTTGTGACTGCACCGGTCCTTACCCTACCTTCAGGTACGGATGGTTATACTGTATTTAGTGATGCTTCTCATAAGGGTTTGGGGTGTGTTTTAATGCAGAATGGGAGAGTTATTGCTTATGCTTCCCGACAACTGAGACCGCATGAAAAGAACTACCCGACCCATGATCTGGAACTTGCTGCAGTAGTGTTTGCACTGAAAATCTGGCGTCACTATCTGTATGGGGCAACATGTGAAGTATATACCGACCACAAGAGTCTGAAGTATTTCTTCACCCAGAAAGAACTGAATATGAGACAGCGGAGATGGCTAGAATTGATCAAAGATTATGACCTACAGATTCTATATCACCCGGGAAAAGCCAACACCGTTGCCGATGCACTGAGCCGGAAGTCGATTGCAAGTTTAGCCTGTTTGCTCACTGAACAGAAAGAGTTGCTTTGTGACCTTGAAAAATTTTGAAATTGAAATCGTTTTGAGAGAACAAGGTGGAACAATAGCTGCTATTTCTGCCCAACCGGCATTGATTGAAGAAATTAAAGAGAAACAGCAAACGGATGACTACTTGAAGAAGATCATCGAAGAAAAGGAATCTAAACCGAGACCGGGTTTCAAATTTGAAAACAATGTACTGAAATTTCAAGAAAGACTGTGTGTACCGAATGATGCTGAATTGAAAAGAAGAATTCTGCAAGAGGGCCACAATTCAAAATTTTCTATCCATCCAGGGAATACGAAAATGTACCAAGATCTGAAACAAAATTTCTGGTGGCCGGGAATGAAGAAAGAAATTGCTGATTTTGTATCAAAATGTCTTCATTGCCAACAAGTCAAAGCGGAACATCAGCGACCCGCAGGCTTACTGCAACCCTTACCCATACCGGAGTGGAAATGGGAACATATCACGATGGATTTTATCGTTGGACTGCCTCGCTCCAGAAAAGGTATGGACTCAATTTGGGTTATTGTTGATAGACTGACTAAATCTGCACACTTCTTACCTGTCAAGACAATTTATAATGCGGACAAATTGGCTATACTCTATATTGATGAAATTGTTAGACTGCATGGAGTGCCTGTGTCTATTGTTTCTGACAGGGATTCGAAGTTTACATCGAGATTCTGGCAAAGCCTACAGACTGCATTGGGTACTGAATTGAGACTGAGTAGTGCCTATCATCCTCAGACAGATGGCCAGTCAGAAAGGACCATCCAGACTCTGGAGGATTTATTGAGAATGTGTGTCCTTGATTTTCAGGGAAACTGGGAAAGCCATTTGCCATTGGCTGAATTTGCCTACAACAACAGTTATCATTCGAGTATTGGTATGGCGCCTTTCGAGGCATTGTATGGCAGAAAATGTAGATCTCCGATTTGCTGGGCAGAAGTTGGAGATGGGCCTTTGCTTGGGCCCGAGATTGTTTATGAAACGACTGAGAAAGTAAAACTGATACAGCAGAGACTGAAAACCGCACAGAGCAGACAGAAAAGTTATGCAGATGTCAGAAGACGGACAGAGAATATGAAGTGGGTGATCACGTGTTTGTGAAAGTGACACCGATGAAAGGCCAGACTCGTTTCGGAGTCAAGGCAAGTTAGCGCCCAGATATGTCGGACCGTATGAGATTATTGAGAAAATCAATCCGGTGGCGTATCAAGTTGCGCTTCCTCCTGAAATGGAGCATATGCATAACGTCTTCCACATTTCGATGTTGAGAGACTATCTCCGGGATCCTTTCCATGTGATTGAGCCTACTCGTGTAGTGTTGAGTGATGACTACACTTACAAGGAACGGTCTATACAGATTGTGAACAGACGGATCAAGAAATTGAGGAACAAAGAGATCCCGTTAGTAAAAGTTGACAGGCAAAACCATGGTGGCGTGTTTGCCACTTGGGAAAAGGAAGATGACATGGCTAAAAGATATCCTGAGCTGTTTCCATTGAATCATGTTTTCTTCCAGAATGAAGGTAATTCGAGTTTAGAGGACTAAACTCTTTATAAGGAAGGGAGACTATAACAACCCTCATCACTGATCACCGATTAATTACCGATTACTGCTAAACTGAGAATGATTATGATTGGTAATTGAACTGACTGGATTACTGAACTGACTGACTGAAATCTGAAACTGAATTGATTGCATGTATCTGTTTGAATTGCATTTTATCTGTTTGACTGTTTAATTATCTGTTCAGTTTTTATGTTTAAACTGTTAATTGAAGGCCTTATCGGCGGCCGAATCCAAAATTGATTGATGTTCCATGATCAGTAGAAATAATGTGATTTTATGGTGTATTTATCTGAAATGTGATTTGGTATGATTAAAGTAGATTAAATATTGATAAATTGCACAAATTGGACCTAATTACCATATTGCCATCTAGTGGGCCTTTGTTTATTGATTTTTGGAGCCTCATTACACTTGAAACAAACCATTTCCTCAGCCTTATTCTCTAGCACAAACGAATTTAGAGAGAGAGAAACTAGAGGAGTTGTTTTCATCTCAATTTTGCTTGTGAATTGCTTGAAGACTTGGTGATCTTAGAGGATAATTGTAAATTGAGCTCCTACACCGCTAATTCAAGACTTAGGTATGAATTTCAACCACCCATTGTTGTATTTAAGGTTGATTCTTGCAAGGTTCATGCCAAATTAGAGAGCTAAGTCATGTCTTAGTCTTAGCATGTTAAATTGAAGCTCACTCCATGCATGCATGTTTGAATTGTTAAGTTTTGAGGTCATAGTTCATGATTTCATTACATGCATGTCCATATTTTGAGAGTAGTCCATGATTCCATCTTGTTTTGAAAGGAATGAGCTCATTTGAGCAAGCATTTGAAGCTTTGATTTGATTTAATCCCATGCATGTCACTTTGTAGTATGTTCATGCATGATCATGAGAAATGGGTTTGAAAATGAGTTTAATTGAAACACCCTTGGGCCTTGATTTCTCAAATTGACCTTTGTAACATGTTGTTCTATGAGTTTACTTATGTTTTCCAGAAAATTAGCCCAAGATGATCGAAATTTTAGCATTTAAACTTGATTTTGAGCTTGGGACTCAAGTCTGGAATTTCCAGATTTTGGTCGTCCGCTCGAGCGGGGGAAGTGCCGCTCGAGCGGGAAAATCGAGCTCCCAGCATCTTGCACTGTGCATCAATCCGCTTGAGCGGAGAATTGGACGCTCGAGCGGAGGACTAGGTGACACGCTCGAGCAAACGTCGAGCGGGCATCGAGCGTGAATTTCACCTATCCAGTACTTTTTGGTCCGCTCGAGTGGGGAAGTTGACGCTCGAGCGGGGACCTTTGTTGCATGTCCGCTCGAGCGGGGAAACCTGCGCTCGAGCGGGAATCTGTTTTTTGAAAATTTTGAAAATGTTTTCTAAGTGCATCTTGCATCCTCATCCCATCCTAGGCATCCTTAGGCCTAGTTTAAGACATCTTAATGAGGATATAGATGTAGAACACACCGAGGCAAATTAGGGATTAAATTATTATATTTCCCAACTGTGTAGCTTAGTGTGTGTTCACTCTGTACTGTCTAGGGTTGGCATTTCGAGGAGACGCTCTAGCCTACTGTAGCCCAGAACTCTGTGAGTAACAATTGTGTAAAGATATGTTCAAAATGATTATCTTCTGGACCACCGAACTGTACTGTTTTCTGAACTGTTTACTGTTTACTGAATGAATGTATGTCCTATATTCTGAACTGTATTGTGGCATTCTTAGCAACTACTGTTACTGACTGTTACTGTTACAGAGATCTCTGTCGGTTCCCTCGTTGGAACCACTACTGTTTACTGATTGATGGCCATCATTTACTGTTCGGTCTTTTAAGACCTACTGTTTACTGTTATGCTAATGGATGTACCACATATGATTGTTTGCTGTACTGAACAACTGATACACTGATTGAAATGAACTGTTTTCATTACTGTAAGGACATTCATTCTTAACCTCTTTACGCACTGTGTTATTCACTAGGCTTTAGCTCACTGCTCATATATATATATGTAGGTGTACAGGCACCAGATCAAAGCTAGAAGCGTCAGGGTAAACTTCAGTTTTGTCAAGCCAACTATTGTGCCTCACTGCGAGGTTCCGAGCCTGTCTGGCAAAGGCTATGGGGTGTTTTAGTTTTCCCCCTTCTGTTCTGTTTTTGTAATGACTGTATAGACTGTTACTGTACTGCTTAATAAGGATTAGGTCCTTGTTCTGAATGGTTGTAAATATTGTGCATACTGTTCCGTACTGTGTATATATCTATGAATGTATGAAAAATCTTTTCGCATACAGACTGTCACAGCTCATTGGACATTGTTTTATTACCGTAATGGCTTCCGCCATGCCCCTGTACTCTGTTTTACTGTATTACTGTTAAGCAGGCCTTCAGTAATCTCGGATTACTAGCCGGTTACGGTGCTAAACCCATAGGGGCGGGTTTGGGTCGTGACAGTGCCCCTGGATGGATGAACCACTGCGGTATTCTCATTTTGTTGTTGACAAGTGGTTGCTTTCATGTATTCTGTTGTGTGCTCTCCAGTTGAGTGGTCGGAAATCAACAACCACAATTTGGCATCGTCTATGGAAACTTAGCATAGAATAGATGGCCAACAACGGGCAATGAGAGAGGATCGGGGATGATCTTTACAGCGAGGAAGAGGAACATATGGGTCCTAATACTGAATGAGGGAACAATAACAAAGAGGTATAGCGGGTCGACCCCAGGACGAACAATATCGACAAGGGCCGAGGCGCAAACAAGAAGGGTAGTTGAGATGAATACTACCACGAAGGCGATCTCCAGGTATGGAAGGACAAATGCCTGAGAATAAATGAAGAACTGAAGGACATGACGAACAAGTTGATAGACCTGTAGACAGTAGTCAACTTCATGATACAGAATAATATGATATAACCGATGTTTCCCTTATAGGACACACTGGCTCTAGCAAGCAAGGCCGATGCCTACAAGGAAGGATAGAGGACAGTACCCACTGTCTCGCAGCATGCTAAGGGAGAGGGAAATTCACATCGATAATCCCGAGATGTCGGACGGATGAGTCTGTTCGAGAGTCACAGAGGACACCACGATCCAAAGGGACCTATGTCAGGGGATCTCGATAGATCCAAGGGCAAGGCCTTTGTTTTGATGATGCAGTGGACGAAGGAAAGTCCAAGAGAACGCACAATTACACTGGAAGCAGTGCGCTGAAAAGGCTGAAGTCGATTGATAGCCGAGCTCCCGAACAAACAAAGGAGGACCTAAGAGATTACCTCCAAAGAAAAAATCACATCCAACACCCAGCTGAAGAGGTTTAGCATGTCGAGGTTTCAAGTTTATGCTGGTAAGTTCGACCCGAACTTTCATGTCGGCTTATATTTAAATTCAATGGCTTTGTGGAATAGGAACAAGCAACTATTGTGCAAGGTATTCTTGTCGTCATTTGGGGAAATAACATCAAATTAGTTCCACAAACTCCCGAAAGGATGTGTGAAGAGTTGGGAAGGCCTGGTCGAGAAGTTTGTGGCCAGGTTTGTTACGTACAAGTTGCAGCCACTAAGGGTAGACTCCCTACTAGCTTTGAAGATCAATGATGGCGAAGGTCTTAGGGCCTATGCCAAGAGGTACTATCAGGTATACAATCGGATTCCGACTTGTAACCAGGAACTGTTGTGTCTTTTAAGAACGACTTGGAATATGATTGCCCACTCCGGCAGTCGCTTGCAAAGACACCCGAAAAACATTGAGGAGTTGATGGTACGGATAGAAAAATACGTCAGGGTATACCAAAACAAGAAAGGAGAAACGGCTCACCGAAGCGAGGCCGAGAAAATACCGACGTTGACAGACTGGAGTTGGGGTTGAGATCGATGCAGGCAGTAAGTATAGTCTTCAAAATCCCCGTCTATAAGGTCTTGGAGAGAATCAGGAACCAGCCATACTACAGGGCACCACAGAGGATCCCGGGAGAGTTCATGAGCAGGAATCCTGGGAAACACTGTGCCTACCATGAGGAAGACGGGCACATGACACAGGGCTGCTAGCTCTAAAGTCACACCTAGAAGTTCTAGTTAGATATAGACACCTGAGAGACCTGATCGATGAAGCAAAAATAAGAGAGGAGTAGGTAAAGTTGGCCCAGACGCCGGCAGCATCACCACCACCACCAGCACTACAAGTAGAGGGGCCATGGGTAATCAATGTGATTCATTCGAAGGTCAACGAGAACGAAGTGCGAGGGGAGACTCAAAGGGTAAGGCATCTGCAACATGTCTACCAGGTCCAACAAAAAAAACCCAGGATATGTGGACATCAGGGGCCAATGATATCTTTCATCAAAGAGGACCTGGACATCGTTCAACACCCACACAACGATGCATTGGTGGTGACATTGAAGGTAGGAGATTGCCAAGTGAGGCATATCTTGATTGATCATGGCAACTCTTGTGACATCATGTAGGCCAGATGTTATAAGGAACTTGGCCTCCACAAGGATGATCTAGAGTAATCTGACAATCCTATGGTCAAATTCAATGGGACGCTGACGTGGCCTCTAGGAGCCATGAGTCTAGAGGTGCAGGTAGGGACCAAGAAGGTAATGATGGAATTTACTGTGATAGATACTCCCTCTCCATACAATATCATTCTAAGAAGACCATAGCTGCATGCAATGAGGGTTGTTCCCTCAACGCTGCACCAACTGTTGCGATTCCCAACTAAACAGGGAATTGAAAAAGTAAGGGAAGACCAAGTACAGGTAAAAAATTACTCTATTGCAGAAATGAAGTACACCTACAATGAAAGGGAAACAGAGAATGCAGAGATTGAAAGCGAAGACCATGAGGTCTTGGATGATGTCGGCAAAGAGCCGCTGACAAGAGCGAAGAACCCTTGAAAAAGGTTCTTGTACAAGAAGGAGATGATGAGCAATTCTTCCTCCTCGGCTCTGGCTTAGTTGAGGAAGAAAAAAGGCAAATAAAATTCTGTTTGAGAGAAAACATAGAAGTATTCACTTGGACACCTTATGAGATGTTGGGGATTAGTCCTGAGGTCACCTGCCACAAACTTAACGTGGATAGAACGAACAAGCCAGTGATTCAGAGATCAAGGAGATCAACTTTGGTCCATGTGCAAGCAATAGAAGAGGAGATGGAAAAGTTGCTAGAGGCACAAGTGATCTGGGATGTAAACTACCCCACATGACTGTCCAATATGGTGGTGGTAAAGAATAATAATGACAAGCGAAGGGTCTGTGTAGACTTCACTAGTTTGAACAAAGCATGCCTGAAGGACTGCTTTCCCATACCCAAGATTGATCAACTTGTTGATGCCACATCAAGGCATGTAAGAATGAGCTTTCTGGACGCATATAGAGGATACCACCAGATAGCAATGTATGCCCAAGATGAAGAAAAGACATCATTCATCACCCTGAAAGGACTTTATTGTTACAGGGTAATGCCCTTTGGGTTGAAGAATGCAGGAGTAAACATACTAGAGGTTGGTTATCAAGATGTTCAAGCACTTAATCGGGAAGACTGTGGAAATCTACATTGACGACATGATTGTCAAGAGTAAATAACCAGAAGATCATCTGGCAGACCTAAAGGAAATCTTTGAAATATTGAAGGCATATCGACTTTGGCTAAATGCCTTAAAGTATGCATTTGGGGTAGGATCTGGTAAGTTCCTGGGGTACTTGGTAACCAGGAGAGGAATTGAAGCGAGTCCAAATCAGATCAAGGTCATCCTTGATTTGAAGAGTCCAACGACAACGAAGTAAGTCCATATTTTGACCGGCAAGGCAACAGCCTTAAAAAAAACTCATCAGCCGCAGTTCAGATAAGTATAAGCTATTTTTTCAGCTATTAAAGAAGGCTACAAAATTTTTGTGGACAAAGGAGTGCAAAGTCGCCCTGGCCGACTTGAAAGGTACTTGACAACAACACTTATATTGTCAAACCCGATACCAAGAGAAGAATTGTTCCTATACTTAGCAGTTTCAAACCACGCTGTTAGTGTCGTGGTAATTTGAAAGGAAAATGAAGAGCAGAAGGTAGTGTACTATGTCAGCCAAACCTTAGCCAATGCAGAGATAAAGTGCGCCTCTAGAGAAGTTAACGCTTGCTTTAGTAATGGCTTCAAAGAAATTGAACCATTACTTTCAAGCCCACAAAATCGTTGTGCTTACAGAGCACCCACTGTAGTCTTTGTTGCAACAAGGAGATCTGACAGGTAGAGTAGCACAATAGGCTGTAGTTCTAGGTCAGTATGACCTAAAATACAAGCCAAGGACAGAGATAAAGGGCCAGGTTTTGGCCAACTTTGTGGCAAAGTTCACTCTAGGCATGACTCCGAGGCGAGCACCAGTGAACCTCGGCCTCGAATGCCCAGGAGAGAGAGAAGAAAATTAGTTGGGCCCACAGAACCCCACGTCGGGAAAATAAAAGAAGGGTGAAGAAAAGTTAAAACCCTGCGATATTTACAATGGTGATTCCTTTCGTCTCTTTGTCGATGGTAGTTCAAACTAACAAGGAGCGGGGGCAAGAGTAGTTTTGGTTCACTAGATGGGCGAATGATAGAACAGTCTATCCGGTTAGGGTTCAAGGCCTCCAATAACGAGACGGAATATGAAGCACTAATTGCTAGATTGAAACTAGCTGGGACTGTGGAAGCCGATGAGGTAGTAGTTTTATGCGACTCCCAACTAGTTGTAAATCAAGTGACGGGCGAGTACACAGTCCGAGATAAGATAATGGTGGCCTACGTGAAGGAGGTCATCAAGTTGCTTACCCAATTCCAAAGCTACCGGCTGCAAGATGACAGTCATGATGACGTCCTAGCAAACCTAGCTAGTGCTATAAAGTCAGGTGAGCCAAGGATAATCATGGTGGATTACTTGTCTAACCCAAGTACTGAACCTCTCATAACAGAGTATGAAGCAATGTGCGTAGAGTTGGGTCCAAGTTGGATGGATGCCATAGTAATGTTCATAAGAGATAGAAAGCCCCCAGAGGATAGAAGAGAAGCCCACAAGATCAGGTTGAAGTCGGCCAAGTTCTACCTGTCAGCAAAAGGCTATTTGTACAGGAAGTCTTTTACTGGACCTCTACTGCGATGTGTACACCCATCCCAAGCAGTGGACTTTTTGTATGAGATTCATGAGGGAGTATGCGGAAGCCATGCAGGGTGCAAATCACTTGCTCACAGGGATATATTGCAGGGATATTGGTGGCCTTATATGCAGAAAGATGTCGAAGCCTATGTAAGAAAGTGCGAAAAGTGTCAAAGGTTTGCACCTTTGATACACTAACCTACTGGAGATTTAAATCCAGTATCCAGTCATTGGCCATTTGCCCAGTGGGCCATGGACCTTGTTGGACAATTGCCCCAGGCAACTGGACAGAGAAAATTCTTGCTTGCAGCAACTGATTACTTCACAAAGTGGGTAGAGGTTGAACCACTCGCCAAAATCCGAGATGTGGATGTAAAAAAATTTATCTAGAAGAACATAATCACCAGATTTAGAATCCCAAGAGCTATAGTATTAGATAATTACACTCAATTCGACATCAAGTTGATCAAGAACTTCTATATGAAATACAAGATCAAGATGTAATGACCCGCATTTTATGACTTAGCCATGTTCATGTGCATTTGCATAACCGCGCTTTGTTAAGTTAACATTCATGAATCTTGCCATGTTTTGTACGTGTGTGATTTGCCATGTTAAGTTGCGTTCATGAATCTTGTCTTGCTATGCTTAAGTATTGCTTGCTTTCTCTGTACCTTCTTTGTTGTCCCCAAGCCTAGGTCATGTTAAGACTAAGTCATGCCAAACCTAAGTTATGTCAAGCCTAGATCATTCCAAGCCGAAGTCATTTTAAGCCTAGAACCACTTTGTTTGACCTCCACCGTCACCTAGGCATATTGGCCGAGATGTCACTATCTGGGCCGAGGTGTTCATCACCAAGGCCGAGATGTGTATTATCTAGGCCGAGATGTTATCTTTGTACCGAAGTGATCTTGTCCTGAAGTGGTATGACCTAGACCGAGGTGTGGCACATCTAGGCCAAGGTGTGGCACAGCTTAGTCAAGTGTTGTCCTTCCTAGCCGAGGTCATTGTCATCTTAGTTGCCGAGGCTTTGTCTTTAGCCGATGTCATTACTTGCCGGAGTGCCTTGCCGCCTAGCTTGTTGAGTACGCTTTGTCATGGTCATGTCTTGTCAATCTATCACCTTTTTGAGCAGAACCAACCAGCCGTTGCCACGTGTCCGAGCTGAGTGTTAAATCAGCCGGCAGAGAGAGAGAAACCTATCATTTGTTCTATCTTTGTTTTGGAGAAGAGAGAGAAGCTCTAGGAGAAGAAGAGGAGTTCTTGTGGGAGAGTAGATTTCCGAGCTTGATCCCTAGAGATCGAACCGTTAGATCCGTGTTCTAAGGTTAGATTCTTGATCTACTCATGTCGCTCTTCATGATCATGTTATTGCATTGCATGATTGAATATGATTTGTAAGCCATGCATTGCTTTGAAGTTCGGTTTTAGAAAGAGAAAATAGTATTCATGTGTTCTTCAAGAAAAGTCATGTTTTGATCCAAGAGTTTGCACCAAGATGCATGTTTTCATGTTTGTTTTCATATGATCTTTAAGTATGGGTGCCCAGGTCCCTGTTTTTGGACTCATAGCATGAAAACCTAGATTTTGTATAAACAAGTTATGATTTTGGCATTCATCTCATTCATGTTCTTTATGTTCATGTTCTTCATGTTCTTCACGGGTGGAAACCCAGATTTCCAGACTTCACTTCCCGAAGTGTGGTCACCGAGATCACTCTTGCCTAGACCTTACACTTAGGCCAAGCATCGTATCTCACCTTGGCCTACCTTGCATGATCACTTACACCTTTAGTTTGTCTCGCATGGACCTCGGCATGCAGCCGCACGCCGAAGCTTAGGTAGCCACACCTCGGCTAGGTGGTGTGGGACCTCGGCTTAGACCTAGTTGGTACCCAGCATGTCTTCATGACATGTAAAACAGTGTTTTGACTTCCTGCATGTTTTCCCGAGATCATTTGCATGCATGTAAGACTTGTTTTGAGAAGTGCATTCAGTAGATTTTGCTATGTGTTTGTAGGACTTGGACTTGCCTTGACCCCGACGTCCCAAGAACTAAGTGAGTGGTATTTTTAATAAAGCTATGTTATACGTTTTGATAAAGGCTTTGCTTTGCTTGTTTTGAAAGTATTTGTTAAGTATGAATGATTACCCCTATTTTATGTATCAAGTATAAGCTTTGTTTTGGATGACATTCTTGGAACCGTCCTTTCGTGTTAGGGGACGTTAAGCCTAAGTAACACCATCCTTTCGTGTTAGGGGACGTTAAGCCTAAGTAACATAGTCCGTACGTGCTAGGGGACTATAAGCATTCGTAGCACAAAGTTTGGAAGTCCGTACGTGCTAAGGGACTATAAGCATTCGTAGCACATCAAGTTTAGTCCTTCCGTGCTAGGGGACTTTAAGCCCAGGTAGCACCGTCCTTTCGTGTTAGGGGACGTTAAGCCTAAGTAACATAGTCCTTCCGTGCTAGGGGACTTTAAGCCCAGGTAGCACCGTCCTTTCGTGCTAGGGGACGTTAAGCCCAAGTAGCACCCTTGTTAAGATATCGGCCACCGACGGACTATGAACGGGTGTGCTCGATGCCGAGGTTATGCTTTTGTTTTGCTCGGAATGTCATCACCCCAAGTACATGTTTTGATCAAGCTATGATATATGTATTGTTTTGACAAGATCTCTATGTTTTGTACAAGTTATGTTATGTATGGTTTTGATAAAGACCTCGGGAATCATTCATTAAACCCTTTATTACTTGTACCATTCACTGAGTATCCAAGCTCACCCTCTCTATATGTATGTAGGTAACAAGCAAGAAGTCGGCTACGCCGAGATGTGTGTGCTTTGTGCCGATGTTTTGTATGCATGTTAGGTCGGCATCAAGGATGTCGGCAACCATGAAGATTGTGCTTTTGACCTTGTATTTCATGTATTTTATGCATTTTGTATTTATGTCGGCTTGTGAAGCCCTTTTGTCAAGATGTAATATGTATTCCATTTTGTTTGTATTCAAGTTGTAAAGCTATGTAAAGATGTATGCCATTTTCATTTGACTTATGCACGGCTCTTATGGACTAATTAGATTTAAACATATTGCTTCCGCACATGTTAGCCCCATATGTATACTCTGATTGTGTGTGATCTTTGAAAGTTGGCCTTCGGTAATCTCGGATTACTGGCCATCACGGCACCATTCTACTAGGGGCAGTTTGGGGTCGTGACACAAGACCTATTATTCTATTCCTAGCTTCCCCCAGAGTAATGGACAAGCAGAGGCATCCAACAAGACCATCTTGGATGGAATCAAGAAAAGGCTGGAAGTAGCCAAGGGCAAGTGAGTGGAGGAATTGCCCAATGTCCTATGGGCATATCAGACTATGCCGAGAAGATCTACTGGTGAGTCTCCTTTTGCTATGGCCTATGACACAGAGGTTGTTATCCCACCGGAGATTGGCATCCTTGGAATCAAAACCCAGGGAGTGGAAAATGGAACAAATGAGGCATTCCTCACCCAGGATCTTGACCCTATAGAAGAGAGAATAGAGAAAGCAGCGATTCGGCTGGGGGAGTTTTAGATAAGAAGGTTAATCCTAGGGAGTTTCAGATAAGAAACCTCATCCTAAGGAAGGTCGTCAGTAACAAAAAAGATCCCAGAGAGGGGAAGCTTGGTCCAAACTGGGAAGGACCATATCGCTTTATCTCGGTCGCCGACAATGGCTCATATCGGCTTGAAGATGTTGATGGCAAGGAATTGCCAAGACCTTGGAACACCAGCAACCTAAAATTTTTCTATCATTGATTGTTTGATTTTTTTTTCTCTTTATTATTGTAATTTGAGCTAATTTTAGCCGAAGTATTAATAAAATACTAGTATCAATTTTTGGTTTTACAAAATGTTGTTGAAATTTATAATTGCGAGATACGTTTGAGAAAATCTTAAGGCGATGTTCTCGAGGTGAACAAGGCGAATAACTTAGACTTGCCATAATAGCAGAGTTGAACTAAGTATGAGCGATGTTTCAAAGTGGAACAAGGCGATTAACTTAGACTTGCCATGATGACAGAGTTGAACTAAGTGTAAGGCGATGTTCCCGAGGTGAACAAGGTGAATAACTTAGACTTGCTATGATATCAGAGTTGAACTAAGTGTAATAATGTTTCAAAGTGGAACAAGGCGAATAACTAAGACTTTCCATGATGGCAGAGTTGAACTAAGTGTAAGGCGATGTTTTAAAGTAGAACAAGGCGAAACTACCCATGTTTTGGTCAGTTTGTGCGAAAAGCAGAGGTAGCTAAGTACTTTCGGTACACTAAGGTCAAGCCTTAAGTGTTTGGTTTGGGCGAGCCAAACGCGATGACCTCGGTCATGGATGTCTTAGGAAAGAATCAGGCAATGCAACCCTAATGTGAACATAAGTAATACTTAGGTTCACATTAGGGGGCAAGAAGCATGAGTGAATGTAACACTTGCAAAAAAATTTAGGAATTTTACAAGTTGAAGTTACCCAAGATGATAATGTTCAAATTTTTTACAAGTTGAAATTATCCGAGATAAATGTCAGAAACACTACTGAGATGTTTGATGCCAACATGTTCTAATCTGAAGTGATTATTGAAAAAAGTTTTACTTAGAAGAACTTTAAAAGATTTGAAGTATGGAAACATGCAAGGCAAGGCAGTGAGCATACAACAAGAGGCAAACACTTACAAGATAAAGAAAAATTGCATTAAAGGAAAACTTGTTTGATTACAAACAGAAGGCACATTGGCCCGACAAGACAAAAGTTATTAACAAAAAGAAAGGAAAAAGTACAACTACATTAAAATCTAAGTATCAAGGTCCTCGGGTTAATCCACCTCGGCGTTTGGCGTTGTCTCAGCATCGCGCGATCAGCTCAATTTTCTCCGTCACTACCTCGGCGTCGATCTCAAGTAGGGTCTGGTCCAAGCTCTTCTCCGCGGAGAGGATTTCGACTTTAAAAATAGCCTTCTGGGGAGAGATGCTTTTGGAAACCTCGTCATCTTCTTCTCCGGTCAAGTCTAGGACTTGATCGTTAAGAGTTGGGACTTGGCCCCAACAACAACATCTACCTCTTCGTCGGCATCGGTTTCTTCCTCTTCGGCCTCGTCCTCGGATTGGTTTGGCGATGGAGGAAAAGACACGTCAAGTTGGCTGATATCCCAGAGTGGCGAGTCCTCAGGGACAGACAGATTCTTGAGCGCAACCATCCAGTCGAAGTAATAGCCTTTGTTGCAGGCTAGATTGACTTGCTTCTTATATTAATCGTGCACGTCGGCCTACCTCTCTACATAAGCCTTCTCGTCGGCGACCTTGGCTTCAGCCTCCTTGGCCTCCAACGCCTCTTTGAATTTGGCCTCAGTTTAAGTAACCTTGGCCTTGGTGTACTTCGCCACGATTGCCTTGGCTTTCTCTTCAACCCCTTTTGTCACAGCCTCGGCTTTGTACTAGGCAGACTTAACGGCATTGGCCTTGTCCATGAGAGGTGAATGCGGGTCTCAGCCTTGTTTAGAGAAGAAAGGAGACCAGCAACTTCTTGTGTCTTTTTGGTCAAATCCTTCTTCACTAACTCGGCCTTGACCGCATAAGAATGTGTGTGTTGGATGGCCTGTAAGAAAAGGAACAAGTTAGAAAATGTGGCTAGGTATTGAGAAGCGATGACAATAAAGAAAAAAGGGAAATTTGAGAAACTTAACAAGACATAATGCCTTATCATCAAGGCAAAATTTTCATACTAGTTGAACTCACTGACTTGTGCCATGTCCTCGGGTAGAAGGAGACCCATTGTCAAGGAGGCGCTGATTTCAATATCTCTGATAATGCTATCGTTGACCTTCAGAGATCAGTCGCCCACCTTGATTTCAGGTAGATATGTGTCCTCGGGAAGAGCGCCCCTCTCACCTTCGGAACCAGAACATTTTGGCTTTCTTGCTGGAGGGGCATCAAAGGACTCAACCTCGACGTGCCTCTTGTCAGTGTTGGAAGGCCTCATCTCAGCCTCGACCAACTTCGATATCAACATTGTATCCTCAACATCCTTCTCAGAGTCCGAAGAGATGGTAGTAACTTTGGCTTTTGCCTTAGTCTTTTTTAGTCTCTTTGGCTTGGATTGGGGAGAGAGTGTAGACTAGACCGAAATGATCTCAAATAAACCGGTTAGAAGGTCCTCAGCCACTGCTGGTTTGCGACCCATCTCTTTGGAGGTGGTGGTGACAGTTACTTCGGTGCCGAGTTTGAATGCTAGAAGAGCTATTGGGGAATTAGCGGGATCGTAAGCCGACGCCTTTGAATCTCGGCCTCTTCTACTGCGTGTTTAGCTGGTAAGAGCGTTTAGAGGTCGGCGACGGCATTGATGTTGAGATGGTGGAAGATGTTGGGCTGGAGCAGAAGTAAAGGACTGGTCCACAGACTCAGATGTCGATGTTTGGTCTGGCCTTGGAGAAAAAGCAAGTGGTGGAGTGGAAGCAGATGCAGGAGTCTTGCTCATTCTGGGGATGTCAGAGAGAGGAGAGTGGTAAATTGGCACGTAGTTCAGGAGAATGAAGGCCTTACGTTTTTCGATTGGCAGGTCCAATAGCCGTTTGAGATCTTGGATGGGGACGTAGGATTGCCGAAATGATTTGCTCGATTGATGAAGAACTGCAAAAACCAAAGGAAAACATTAGAACATATATAAGAGATAAATGCATAAAGTGCAACAAGAATGGGATTTTGACTAAGTTCTTACCCTCATCCTCTTTAAAAGCTCTTTGGCGCAGAGGATAGAGATGAAGATCATCATCAGGCTCGAATCCCCAATTGCCCGAGACAATCAAGTAGTCATCTCCCGCGCCTTTGTTGGAGTCTGGGAGGTCGACTATTAGTTTGAAAGCTATGAAGCGGGGTTTGAGGTAGTAGGTATAGCCACTGGTAGATTTAAGGCCATACGTGGTGTAACAGAATTGGATGTCGGGAAGGGTAATCTTAGCATTTTCTCGGCAACAATTCAGCTATACCGTTTATGACCCTAAATGTATTTATGGCTAATTGCAACGGGTTAAGTTTGTAAAAGTGTAAAACTTCTCAGAAAAGAATGTTAAGGGGGAATCTGATTCCGCCCTCGATGATGGATACTACTGGAAAAGACATATAATTCTCTCCGGGCATGATAGAATCCTCTTTTCCAGCCAACCTTAGTTGGACTTCGGCTGGAATGTTAAATTCTTGATGGAAGAACTCTAGCTTATTGGGCGAGTCCACCCTCCACTTAAACATACCCATGACCTTCGCTAAAGGGAGTTTGGTAAGACTTACTGTTGGATAGGTGGACTGTATGGGTTAAAAGACCTTGGCGAGACCCTAATGAACACTAGGCAGGGATTCTGGAGATCTAAGGAAAGTTTCATTTCAGTTTATCCTAAGTACAATTTCTAAGGCAAATCCCAAGCCTCAATCTATGAAGATGAACAAGAATCAAAAGGCAGAAATTTGGAAAATAGACAAAGAACACTAGAAGAACGTGATTCAAAATATGAAATAGTGACAAAAATACAAAGAAGAAGACAGATATAGACATGAAATCATTAGGAATCCAAGAACACAAACAAGATTGGGGCGATTGCAGAATCAAGGAAAAATTTGTAAACAGTGCCTATGTGCAAAATTTGTAAACAGTACACAGGAATTATGGGTAAAATTCAGAAAATGCAAAGACAAGATCGAGAACATGAATAAACAGGAATAAATCTGGGCAAATGACATATGGAATAGAGAGACTTAAGCATGGATGCGGATTTAATGGCAACACAAATACGAATATAGATGCAAAGTGTGATGTATATACAATCCAGGGAAGAAGTATATTCAAGAAAGAAAGCGAAGCTAAATAGAGGACTTACAGAATGAAGCCGAGGAAGTGGACCTTGAGGTTGAGTTCGCCGGAGTTAGACGATGAAGATGATCGGAATTGGACAGTGAAGAGCTCATTGGAGGAGCTGAACGGAATGATTGTAGAAAGCTTGGAAGCACAACAATGGAGGTTTGAGAGAAATTTTAGAGAGAGAAAAATCTGAGGCACTAGCGGGGAAATGACCTTGGCTAGCCAAGCAATCTCGGTTGAGAAGTGCGATCTCAATTGAGTTGATGATCTCGGTTGAGATGTCGAAAGAACTTGGTTCTTGGTTCTTAGTTCTTGGTTCTTGGTTCTTGATTCTTGATGAAATGGACACTTGAGTTGAGTCATTGTTTCTTGGCGCTGATGAGTCATGATCTTGATCGGAGAAATACGTGTATAGGTTCCATCACCTCAGGTTGCTAAGGTAATAAAACCTATATGGTAGGTGTGGGGAAGTATTTTGCGAATGACATCATGTGGCTGAGGTGGTTCCGAGATGTTGGCTAAAGTGCCACGTGGGTGAGTCATAGTTGCCAAGATGGTTGCGGTATTGCCGAGGTTCGGTGTAGTAATACCGGGATTACGAGATATCCGGATAGAGGACAATAGTCCTAGATAAGATGAGGCTCTTAGTCTGGATAATGATAAGGTTTTTGAGGAGTTTATCCCTATCTAGCCGAGAGTCCGAGATGTGCATTGAGCTTGAGTCCTATGAAATGAGACTTCTAGAGGACTAAGTCACTATTGGCTATAAAAGTGAGATCTTTGAGATTGTGTGACTGACTTGATCGTCGGAGTGCCCCCGGATGGACGAACCACTGCGGTATTCTCATTTTCTTGTTGGCAAGTGGTTGGTTTCATCTATTTTGCCTTGTGTTCTCCAGCTGAGTTCCTTATTTGGTTGTGTAGTCAGAAATCAATACCCACAAATGTGATGGGTAAGCCGTGGTGTATCTAGTGGGAGACAATACTATAATGATCTGAGGTTGATTACAAACCCTACTTGGTAATCATGATATGAAGGGCTTTTAAAAAAATAAAAAATAAATCAAATTAAACCATATCTTAAAGGAGTGTGAGTAGCAGCTTCAGAATAAATTAAAATACATTGAAAATACAAACAACACGCTATGGGACGCCTTTTATTATTCCGTATTTTTTAAGTAATATTTCATTCTATTGACCATTCTGTTTATGGATTAATATTTTTACATTTTTTTTCCTTTTAAAATTGTAATATAAAAGTGGGGATGAGCTTATAATTTGAACTAATAACTATTAATTAAGAATCTTACTTAAATTTGCTTTAAAAATATTAAATAATTTCTCGCTAGATTGATGAAACACATTAATTGCCTGCTCAAGAACCATTACATTTATTTTGATTTTAAATAATTTATAAGTCACATAAGAATAAGTGACATATATAATATTGTCTTTGGGGCAGATTTAGGGACAATTTGGGAAGCTAATTAAAAATTAGTTTTTAGTTTTTAACCCATTTTGGATCATATCACTTCTCATATTTTTTACACACAAAAGGATAAAAAGGTCAAAATATTAGCTTTTAACCAACTTTCCAAATCACCCCTTAATTAGGACTGCAAACAAATCAAACTATTCATAACTCGGCTTGTTTGAGCTTGGTTTATTTATAATAAATGGGTTCGAGCTTAATTTTTAAACTCATATATTAATCAAGCTAAGCTCGAGTGGCCTTAAACTTGGCTCAATAAGGATTGTGAACATAAGGAAAATAAATTTGTATTTATTAGTAATAGTATATCAGGTAAATTTTTATTAATTTATTTTATTTTTATATTTGTATTTGGTGTTTGTGTAATTTTAGATATTTAATTGATGAAATTTATTATTAGTATTATTGTCTATTTTGCTTTTTTTAATTTTTTAATTTTTAATCTTATTAAGTAAATTGATAAGTTTAATTTTTTTTCAAACTTAAGCTCGAGCTCAAACTCGGCTCATTTATGTATTCTAGCTAGCTTGAGCCGAGCTTAAATATCTCAAATATTTGACGAGCCGAACTCGAACTCAATTTTTAAGAGCATGAACACTCAAAAGTTCAGTTCAATTTGGCTCATTTACAACTATAAATTTAGTAGACCAATTCAAGCTAGTGGAATGAGGTTTGATTTTTTAAGTTAAGTTGAGTTTAGTAGATCAGTTCAAGCTAGTGTATTAGTTCAACTCATAATCATTTTAAATTAGTAAAAGACCCTACATAGTTAAGAATCTTATTATTCTTTTTTTTTTTTTTTTTTTGAAAAGTGGACGTCAATTCGGTGAATTTCTTTTATAGGGGTAAGGTAATTATCTATAGTATTTTCTTACTTAGTATCTACAATGGATACTTTCTTGCCATTATTTAGTATTATATGTCAGATTTCGTTTATAATTTCTAATTGATCGTCTTTAAAATCTTCGTTAAGTTATTTTTATAAATAAATTAATGTATTATTTTGTTCTATTATTATTTGTAGCGAAATGTTATTTTAAATATTTAGTTTATCTAATACTTGTATAATTTTATTGGCAAAGAAATCCGAGGTCTACTAATTTAAATACACAGTGAAATAAAAACCCTTTTAAAACTAAAATAGGAATTTAGATTTTCTAGAATAAAATCTTTATGGAGAAATTACAAAAAATAAAAAATAAAAAAAATTCCAAGTTTGAACCTTATAGCAAAATAAACCCTGAGTTTTTAATTTTGTCCCTAAACTTTTGATTTATTTACAAGCTAAACCATTTTCCTATTTCCATTAAGTAAAATTGATATTAAAAAAAAAAAGTATTTTAGTTATTAAACTCAATGAATATTTTAGATATTTTATGAATACCTACCTCGAGTTTAATGATTAAACCACTATTTGTCTATCAATTTTACTTAATAAAAATAGGCAAATAGTTTAAATCGAAAATAAATTAAAAGAATAAGGTTTAAATTAATAAAATTAAAATTTTATTTTGTTTGAAGGCTCAAACCTTGAGTTTTTTAGGTAATTGTCCCAATCTTTATTAGATAGTGTCTTTTATTAATTTATAATACTTATACTAATATTCTATTTTTGTAATCATTTAATAGACTAAATAAGTTTGAATTTATTACTTTAAGAATTTAGTAGATTTAATCGATAGTTCAGAAAGTAAATAGACTTTGATTTATATATTGATAGTTTATGAATTAAATAGAAAATTTGATGATAGTTTAAATGTAGAAAGAGAAATAAACTCTAAAAAGAAAAATAGAAGTGAAGTATAATTTAAAACAAAAATATTTATTTTAAAATAATAAATATAATTATAATTATCAAAGGAGAATTTTTTTTTAAGATCCCTGATATTAAGATTTTATAAGATAAATGACATACACTATTTTTATAATAATTGAGATCCCTTAACATTTTCACAGAGAAAATTCGACAAAGTGAAATTTTGCCCGAACATAGAGAAATTTCAATTTTTACTGAGAAATTTATCTAATATGATCACAAAAAAAATTTATTGAGGGACTTTAACTAATAAAAAAAAAATATTAGATCTGTTCTACTATTTAAAGTTGGAGATGAATGTTTCACTAGTTTTCCATTATAAAATTAATCTGAATTTTGAAGTAAGGCGGTGTTTGGGAGCCAACTTTAGACTTTTTTTGGCTGAAATTCATAAAAAGATAAAATAGATTAAAATAGTCAATAAAACAAAATGTCATATCAAATTCATAATTGTTTTATATTTTTTTCGTAAATATCATATCTAATTATAAAAAAAATTAACTTTTTTTTCAAATATAAATATTTTAATTTTATTAAAATAATCAAAACTAAAATAGTGAATTTTCAATCCAGGCCTGAATTTGAGAGGCAAATCATTCAATCCAAACAGAGGCCCTGTTTGGTAGAGCTGTGGGAAAGTGCTTGTAGCTTATGCTTAAACAGCTTATACCTTATAACTATGAATATAAGCTGATTTCTGACTTATAAATTAAGCATCTCCTGCCCCACTCAAAGAATAAGCTCATTTCTGACTTCCAAAAAGCTATAAGCTATAAGCTAAACCAAACACATCAAAATAGTTTAAATTAAACTAAAAGCTGAAATAAGCAGCTTTTAAACTGCACCAAACAGGCCTAGAGAGGACTATGAATTGCTAAAGTGGACCCCACCATACAGCATTGATTTTTAAAAGCGTACTTATGTCTGGACCACAGCAAGACGAAGAGCAGGTTATGTTTGGCGTTGGTTATTTTGATTATTTTAATTATAAAAAAATAAAATATATTAAAAAATTAATAAAATAAAATATTAAATCTAAATCATAATTATTTTATTTTTTCTCATAAAAATTTAAAAAATAAAAAAAATCCCAGATGTTTTAACCTTAAATTAAAATAGTAAAAATAAAAAAATTAAGAACCAACCTCCCAAACGAAGAGAGAGAGAGAGAGAGAGATGGAAAAGGCAAAGGAAGAAGAGAGGGAAGGTGAGAGAACAAAAAAACAGAGTCATCGATTGTTGTTTTGAAAATTCAACTGCTCCAAATTCTCCAATTTCTTTTCACCAATTCCCTCAAGAATAAAAACCCACCTCCCAAACCCTTCATCCTTCAATACCCAGATCTCATTTTCCTCTGATTTCTATCAAATTACCTCTGCATCCGATCCATCTCTCATGCCTTTCCAATGGTGTTTTTGGCCTTTTTTTGCAACAAGAACACATCAAATTCTTCACCTGTTTGTATAAAGATCTGCTCTTATCGGTCTTGTTGTAGCCTTTAATTCTTCTCTCTTTCTCTCTCTCACAATTTTATTCTGATTGTTTTAATTACCCCTTTCTTTCTTTAAGTCTCCCGGTTCAATTTCAAATTTTCAAACCCATTTCATTAAATTCAGCTCCTTTCACAACCCAACTATTTTCCCACACTTTCCAGGAAAAACAAATAATTTTCTCCACAAGTGGACTCTTCCTGTTTCTCTGAGCCTCCCAACTTCAAATTTCCAAAACTTGCATTGCACGATGGGCAGCTTTTCTCGTCGATGAATGATAGTATTTCAGTGTTTTGTGGTCCAGATTGGGTGTTAACATCGAGGCTTCGCCAGAGTTATGGTGGTTCAATTTGTGATTTTTCGGTTGGTGGTGATAGGCTTTTTGCCCTTCATAGTGAGGAGAATGTGTTTGATATATGGGAGACCCCGTCAGCGCCGATCACTTAATTGTGTGTTTTTTTATTTTGATCTTAATTGCTTTTCTAGCCTTTTTTTTCTTTAAATTTGTAGAAGATGGAGTTGGAGATGATGCTTATAGGTTGGAAGTTTAGGGTATGTGTTGTGTAAATGACAATGTAATGAAATTGATTGCTTAACTACCATAATTTGAAATCTTTGTTTCCCTCCACTAAATGCATTTACAGGTTAAGGATATACTTGCATAGTTGCATATATTGTCATGTACTTTTCTTCTTTATTTTGCTTTGTTTTGTTTAGTGAAGTACAAGGCACTCTCATTCTCTTTTGGAACTTATTTTCTTTTGACCCCTAGCTTTTACAAAGTTGATTCCTCTTCTTATTCCCCAGAGAGAGAGAGAGAGAGAGAGAGAGAGAGGGGGTATATTTGCTTTGCATGTGAACAGTTCAACTGCTTGGGTGGTGAACAGATTTTGAGGTAGCTCACTTGGAAAAAAGTCAGGCCCGGCCCTGAGGGAAGACCCAAGAGGCCTGCGCCTTGGGCCCCCAGATTTGGGTTGAAAATAGGGCCCCAAAATTTGATTTTTTGTTTTAGATATAAAAAAAAAATCCAAATGTTATAAGCCCAATTGAATATAGGCCCAAAACAATATATATATATATATATATCATAATAAAGGCCCAATAATGTTCATAATAGAGGTCCATAACAAAATCAATTGGCTACATTAATCATTATGAACATGGGCCCAATTGGCTACATTAATCATTATGAACATGGGCCTAATTGGCTACATTAATCAATTATGAACATGGGCCTAATTTGTTGCCCTAATTTGTTACCCTAATTTTTCCCCTAATTTTCCGCTTAATTTCTTGCCCTATAATTTTATTTTTGTTGTGTTCTAATTCATGTTTGGTTGATGAAGATTTTTCTTGCCCTATATCACATTTATTTTTGTTGCCCTAGATTTTTGATGAAAGTCTATAATTTTTGTTGTGTTCTAATTCTGAAAATATATTATTTGCAAAGATCAGTGATTGTGAATTTGTGTGGATTTGTGATTATATAGAGTAGTCATCATGCCTCCTAGGAAGTATATTTCTGGATGTGAAAAAAGAAAAAAGAAGCAAAAATTAAAAAAATTTATTCAATCTCAATTGAGAGCGCTTGATAAATTTTTTGGTAACTGGTAACAAGCAAAAATTTTGGTAACAAGCAAAAAAATTTTTTTTTTTTTCAATGTGAGAAAGGCCCCATTTCCGAAGGCCGCCTTGGGCCCCCTAAATCTCAGGGCCGGCCCTGAAAAAAGTTGGTAGGGTTTGCTTTGCTTTCATTCCAGTTTGACGCGTCAGTTTGTGAACTATATGCAAGATCATATATACATTGAATCTTTAATCTCTTGAGCATTTTGGGGGCACCGAATCTGCATATGATCACAACCACATCAACAAATCATGACTACTTTCTTTTTAATGTCTTTACCATTCAAGCAGTCATCCTTTGTTCAAAGGTCCTTTTGCTTTTGTCAAAGTTTTATGACACTAGACTAAGAGGACTATCACTTAGAGTCGGCCTAGTGGATAAAACGCTCCCTTATCAGCTGTGATGCTCAGATTGGAGTTTGACCACATCACTAAGGGTTGACCTAATAGATGAAGTGCTCTCTTATCAAGTGTGATGTCTAAATTTGAGTCTTACCATTACGTAAATTACTTAGTGCACTAGACTTATATTATATTGAGATTTGAGAAAGATAATATGTACACAATATTACTTCTAATTTTGGAGAAACTGTGTTGTTTCTGTGAGTCAAACCCACGTTATGAGTGACGTTAACAATAAGTCTTACTGTTAGGCTAAGCTGTCCTTTTGTTATATTTAAAAATAAAAAATAAAAATTTAAAACTAGTAGGGCTCCCTCTATCCTTGTGCAACTTTGAAATATTCATCAAACTGCAGTAGATTAAAGGGTGAATTACACTAATAGTCCCTATAGTTTGGAGCTTGTGTCACTTTCGTCCCTGACTTTTCAATTGTGACACATTTGATCCTGAATTTTGAATCTTGTTCCAAATAAGGACAATTGAAAATATTATTAGATTTTTCAAGGGTAAAATCGTCAATTTGATAAAATATAAACTAATTTGACAAAAATAAATATCAAACAAATATTTTTGAATTTTTTAAAATTATTTCTATCCACTAAAAATAAAATTATGTAAAATTGATAAATCTTTTAAACATTTATTTTTTTTTTTTTTGAATCTGAAACTTCGTCTTTGTTTTCTGCTTTGTTATATCTTTTCCAGATCTGTGCCTTTGATCTTCGTCTTCATAGTTTTTTAGGTTTGGGATTTGTCTGTAGGACCTATCAATTCATAGAAAAACTGAAAACTGAAGCCTAGATTACCATAACCCTTAAAAAGAAACCTCTTTTTCACACTAATTAGATACCCTTACGCCGATATCATGGGTATGTGGAGGAACAGGGTAAACTCTCCAACCAAACTAGAATATTTTAGGCAGGAGTTCTCTATTCCCGACGATGTCCATCTGAGACTGGCTGGGGACGATGACTCCATTATGCCCACTGATAACTCAATGCCCTTTCCCATAGTAGCTTTCACTGAGTGTGGACTTCGGCTGCCACTTACTACCCTTTTTCGTGAGGTTCTCCATTTCTACAGGTTAAACCCTATGCAGCTTACCATTAACTCTTATCGAATAATTAACGGTATCATAACCTTAGCCAAGCAGGAAGATGTTAGAATCACTTTAGCCGACATTCAGTACTGTTATACCATGTGCGCCCTTAACCAAGGTGAAAAAGGCTATGTCTATTACCTTAAGCCGAGGTCCACTGCATTCAAAATTGTAGCCGACCTCCCAGACTCCAACAAAGGGGCTGGAGATGATTATCTCATTACCACGGGAAACTGGGAATTTGCTCCAGATGAGGATGCCCATCTCTTCCCCCTTCCTCGAACGATAAAAGAGGGCAAGGGTAAGAGCCCTAGTGTCAATACTTTAATTGTTTCTTTCTCAGGTCTTCAATCTTTATTTGTTTCTAACACTTGTTTTCTTTTGCAGATCTTCATCAGCCACCGAAAAATTTTCGCCAGTTCTACGCCGTTAGTGAGGACCTCAAAAAACTTCTGGATCTCCCTGTAGCCAAAAGGAAAGCTCCTCTGTTGTTAAATTTCATTCCAACATACAAATCCACGTTGCCCGACGTCCCAAGGAGAAAGAAGAAGAGCTCATCTCTTTCTTCTGCTACCACTATACAAGTCGCATCATCATCTCGGGCAGATCAGGGGTCAACATCTGACCCAGTTGATCTGCCATCAACTTCAGCACCATACTTGATCCCTATTTCTGAACGCAAACGTCGGCGACGACTTGTGAAAACTGCCGAAATGGTTCGCTCGAAGCTTGTCGTCCAAGACCTCCTAGCCGACATCCCAACCGATGTTGATGCTATACCATCCCAAACCATGCCCCCACCAAAACCAATAAGAACCAAGAAAGCTCAGCCAAAGGCCACAGCCGCTCAAATTGAGACTGAAGACACAGTGCCAATTTCACAGTTGGCTGGGGGCCAGAAGACTGCTTCTGTTCCTTTAAAAAGATCTGCTGAAGCACAGCCATCCTCCTCTTCAAAATCAAAGAAGCCGAGGTTGTCCTCTGGCACAACTTCTAAGTCAAAAAAGCCCTTGGTCCCCTGGGAGCCAAAAATTACTCTGGAGGACAAGCCAGTCTTCGAGAGTGACAGCGCCGAGGATATTAATATCGGCGTTGCACTCAGCACTGCCCTCTTGCTCCCGGGTGATCTTGAGCGGAACGCCGAGATCAGTGAGTATGAGAACTACTGTCTCATGCTTCAACATTCTGTTCAGGTAAATGTTCCTACTTGGAACTTTTTGCTTCCTTTCTGTTTCTTACTTAGAATATTTTCTAACACTGTTTTTTGCCTTCAGGCCATCCAGCATGCCCACTCCTTCTCTATTCAGTCGTTTGAAAACCGGCAGAGGCTTGCCGAGGCTAAGAGGGAGGTACAAAGCCTTAAAAAGTCCCACAAAGGTCTTGAAGCAAAAATGAAGAAATTGGAAGACCAAGCTGAGGCTGCTACAAAAGCCCAGTCTTCTGCCGAGGAGAAGGTTGGCGCTGCTGAGGCTATTAACAAAGTTCTCCAGGCCCAGTTGAAGGAAGCTGAGGATAGGAGGGCCCAGGCCGAGAAGGAGCTTCAAGAAGCCCTGGCCACGAAAAAGGTCGAAATTGATGAGGCTGATGAAAAGGCCTATGCTCAAGGCATGGCCGATGTCGCTGAAGACTACAAGCTTCAAGTTAGGCGGGCATGCAACAGGGGTTTCTCCCTTGGTTGGATGGCCGTACTGAAGAAACTTGACACCCCGGCTGACTCGCCTCTGAGGAACGCCGATCAGATTCCTCTGCCATTCCCTCAGCCTCCTCCTCCATCTCCAAGTCAAACTGAAGATGAGGATGAATTCGAAGAAGAGGAAAAGGATGATAATGAGGCCTTGGTTAGGAAGCCCAAGGATGCCACTGAGACCAAGTCCTTTCCTCAGGATGATCAAGTCCTAGACTTGACTCATGATGAGGAGGATGAAGTGGTTATCAAGGAGGCTGCTCCTGAACAGGCACCATCCGACATTTCTCCAACTGAGAAAGGCCTTGATGAGACACTTGCAGAGATTGACGCCGAGATCGAGGCGGAAAAGTCTGGTGAAGTAGCTCCTCAGGGATCTGCCGAGGTAGTTCGCCAAGAAGTGGCCGAGGTTCAAGCCCAAACTGCTCCTGAAACTGAAGAAACACAACCGTGATGCTTTTTTCTTTTTCTGTCTTTTTGTACTTCTTGTACGTTTTTGTTTTCAGAACAGCGTAAACTCTGTATATGGCCGATGTGCCTTTTTCCATTCTAATGCTAGATACAACTTTCTTCTACTGAGTGTTTGTACTTTTGTGTTCTTTATGACTGCTTCTGCATGATTCTATACTTAGAATATTTTGCAAGTCTCTCCTTCTTTGTAAAATCTCCTCGGGGAGAAATACCTCGGGTATGTTTACCTAAAAATTTATCTCGGGTAGGACTTGTAAATTTTTCATAAATTTCAACAAGTATAAAGCATGTACAATTTTAACTGGTAAACTTTTCTCAAGTTTTAACAAGGGTCTGAATCAACAAACTTATTTTAACTTCATCTTGTAAATTGCTACAAATTTCAACAAGTGAAGATAAACAATTATATCGGCTTAACTTTAACTTGTAAATTGCTACAAATTTCAACAAGTAAAGATAAGGAACTTATCTCAGCTTAACTTTAACTTGTAAATTGCTACAAATTTCAACAAGTAAAGATAAGGAATTTTATCTCAGCTTAACTTTAACTTGTAAATTGCTACAAATTTCAACAAGTAAAGATAAGGAATTTATCTCGGCTTAACTTTAACTTGTAAATTGCTACAAATTTCAACAAGTAAAGATAAGGAATTTATCTCAGCTTAACTTTAACTTGTAAATTGCCACAAATTTCAACAAGTAAAGATAAGGAATTTATCTCAGCTTAACTTTAACTTGTAAATTGCTACAAATTTCAACAAGTAAAGATAAGGAATTTATCTCGGCTTAACTTCGATTAAGCTTTATCTCAGATTAACTACGGTTAAACATAATCGCGGTTTTACTGTCTTCTCTCTGCCCCCAATGTGAACCTAAGTTTCACTTGGGTTCTCATTATTCAAAAAACAACATTGTGCATGGTTTCATAAGTTCTGGAAAATTCTGCTAAGATTTTATTGATCATGTCGGCAAAAAATCAAACAGGCATCTAATGATAGAAAAACTTTAAATTACCATTGTTCCATGGTCTAGGCAATGCTTTGCCCTCATTATCTTCGAGCCGATATGCCCCATTTCCTAACACCGAAGTGATTCTGTAGGGTCCTTCCCAGTTTGGGCCAAGCTTGCCCTCTCTGGGATCCTTCTTATTGCCGACGACTTTTCTCAAGACTAGGTCGTTGACTTGAAAATCCCTTGGATTGACCTTCTTGTTGTAAGCTTTGGCAAGTTGTTGCTGGTATGCCGCAAGCTGGATTGCAGCTTTCTCTCTTCTTTCTTCTAGTAGATCCAGATCTCGGGCTAAGAGCACATCATTAGTCCCGTTCTCAACTCCCTGCGTTCTGATTCCTGGGATGCCGATCTCCAATGGAATGACTGCTTCTGTGCCATAAGCCATGGCAAAGGGGGATTCCCCTGTTGATCTTCTCGGCGTAGTGCGATATGCCCAGAGCACATTGGGCAATTCGTCTACCCACTTTCCTTTTGCTGCCTGCAGCCTCTTCTTTATCCCATCCAGAATTACTTTGTTGGATGCTTCTGCTTGCCCATTACTTTGGGGAAAACTTGGTGTTGAAAAGTAATTCTTTATCTTGAACTTTGCACAAAAATTCTTGATGAGTTTGCTGTCAAACTGTGTTCCGTTGTCGGCAACTATTGCTCTTGGAATCCCAAATCTGGTGATGATGTTTTTCCAGATGAAGTTCTTCACATCCACATCTCGGATTTTGGCAAGAGGCTCTGCTTCTATCCACTTTGTGAAGTAGTCTGTTACTACCAGTAGGTACTTCCGCTGCCCAGTTGCTTGGGGCAATTGCCCAACGAGATCCATGCCCCATTGGGCAAATGGCCAAGGGCTGGAAACCGGGTTCAGGTCAGCAGCTGGCTGATGTATCAAAGGTGCAAACCTCTGGCATTGTTCACACTTCTTCACATAGGCTTCTGCATCTTTTTGCATGTAGGGCCACCAATACCCCTGGGTAATGGCCCTGTGAGCTAATGATCTGCCCCCTGCGTGGCTTCCACAAACTCCTTCATGAATTTCATATAAAAAATCTTCAACCTGAAGAGGGTGTACACATCTTAAAGAGGTCCAGTGAAGGATCTTCTGTAGAGATGTCCTTCTGCTGTCAGACTGAATCTTGCCGACTTCAATCTGACTTTGTGTGCCTCCTTTCGTTCTTCTGGCAACTTTCCCTCTTTCAGGAATGCAACAATTGCATCCATCCAGCTTGGTCCCATGTCCACACATAATGCCTCTTGCATTGTGTTTGGTGGCTCTATGCTCGGGCCTGATAGGTAATCGATCATTATTGTCCTCGTCTTTCCGGTTTGCATTGAACTTGCTAAATTGGCCAACGCGTCGGCGTGGCTGTTATCGTCTCGGCTAACCTGAAGAAGCCGGCAGTTTTGAAACAAGGCTGCCAGCCTGATGACTTCTTTTGCGTATGCCGACATCCTTTCATCTCGGGCTACAAACTCTCCTGTAGTTTGATTCACTATCAGTTGTGAATCACAAAAAACTATTACCTCATCTGCTTCTGCTGCAACTGCCAGCTTCAGCCCAGCAATCAATGCTTCATACTCTGCCTCATTGTTCGAGGCTTTGAACCCCAGTCGAATGGACTGCTCCAATATCTCTCCGTCGGGGGATATCAACAGTACTCCTACCCCTGCCCCCTGCCGGTTTGAGCTCCCATCAACAAAAAGTTGAAAGGAGTCGCCGATGTAAATGCTGCAGGGTCTGAGTTTTTCCTTCCTTGGTTCTTTAGCCTTTGGTTGGGCTTCTCCTTCTTTGTTTGGACATCGTTCATCTCGGCTCAACGGAGCCCGATGTTCGATGTATTCTGGTGAGAACTCGGCCACGAAGTCGGCCAAGACTTGACCCTTAATTGCTGTTCTCGGCTTGAACTCCAGGTCATATTGGCCCAAAGCTACGGCCCATCTTGCTATTCTTCCAGTTAAATCTCCTTGTTGCAACAAGGACTTCAATGGGTGTTCTGTTAGTACCACAATCTTGTGAGCCTAAAAGTAATGGTTTAGCTTCTTTGAAGCCATTACCAAGGCCAACATTAATTTCTCCAGTGGTAGATACCTTGTTTCTGCATCGGCCAACGTTTTACTTACATAGTAAACAGCCTTCTGCTCTCCCTTCTCTTCTCGGATTATCACAGCACTTACTGCGTGCTCTGAAACTGCTAAGTACAAAAACAGTTCCTCCCCAGGTTCAGGTGTTGAGAGGACTGGAGCCGTGGTAAGATATTTCTTTAGGTCGGCCAAAGCGACCTCACATTCCTCAGTCCATAGAAAATCCGTGGCCTTTTTCACCAGATTGAAAAAAGGTTTGCATTTGTCCGAACTTCGGCTTATGAACCTGTTTAGGGCTGCGGCCCTTCCAGTAAGCATCTGAACCTGTTTCGCCGATGTCGGACTCTGTAATTCCAGGATGGCCTTGATCTGATCTGGGCTGGCTTCAATGCCCTTTCTAGTCACTAGGTATCCCAAGAACTTACCGGATCCGACTCCAAATGCGCACTTCGATGCGTTGAGTCGGAGCCGATATGTTTTGAGTATGTCAAAGACCTCTTCTAGGTCAGCAAGATGATCCTTTGGTTCCTTGGTTTTCACGACCATGTCATCAATGTAGACTTCTACTGTTCGGCCAATCAAGTGTTTGAACATCTTGGTTACCAGCCTTTAGTAAGTTGCACCTGCGTTTTTCAACCCAAAAGGCATAACTGTGTAGCAATACAGTCCTTTTAGGGTGATAAACGCTGTCTTCTCCTCATCCGGGGGGTACATGGCTATTTGGTGATACCCCCTATAAGCATCCAAGAAGCTCATCCTTCCATGTCCAGATGTGGCGTCCACCAACTGGTCGATCTTTGGTAGAGGAAAGCTGTCTTTGGGACAAGCTTTGTTCAGGTTTGTAAAATCTACGCAGACCCTCCACTTGCCATTCTTCTTCTTCACTACCACGGTGTTTGACAGCCATGTCGGGTAATTGGCTTCTCTGATGGCCCTGGCCTCTAGAAGTCTATCTACTTCCTCCTCCACTGCTTCGACGTGTATCAACGTCGGTCTTCTGGCCCGTTGTATTACAGGTTTGGCCGACCTGTCAACGTTGAGTCTGTGACATGTGACCTCGGGGTCAATGCCAGGCATTTCATAAGGTGTCCAGGCGAACACCTCAATATTTTTTCTCAAAAAGGCTTCCAGCTCTCTTTCCTCTTCTTCGGCTAATCCTGTGCCGAGAAGAAAGAAGCGTTCCTCATCGCCCTCCTGGACGAGGATTTTCTTCAGTGCTTCTTCACTTTTCTCGGCCGGCTCCTTGCCGACATCATCTAGGACCTTCATGTCCTCTTTTTCAACTTCTGCCTTCTCTGGTTCCCGAATGCTGCAGGTCAATTTCATTGCTGCCATGGAGCAATTTTTTGCCTGCAACTGATCTCCTCTGACTTCCTCAATCCCATGTTCTGTTGGGAATCGTAGCAGTTGATGCAATGTTGAGGGAACTGCCCCCATTGCATGCAACCACGGCCTCCCCAAGATAATGTTGTAAGGCGAGGGCGTGTCAATCACAATGAATTCTGTCTTGATCTTTTTCGTGCCAGCCTGTATCTCCAAGCTTGTTGCGCCCAATGGCCATGTCGGCGTTCCATTGAAGCCGACCATCGGGCCGTTTGACTGCTCCATGTCATCAGGGTGAAGGCCTATCTCCTTGTAACATCTGACATACATGATGTCGCAGGAGCTGCCTTGATCAATCAAGATGCGTTTCACTTGGCACTCCCCAACCTGGAGGGATACTACCAAGGCATCATTGTGGGGGTGCTGGCCCATATCTAGGTCGGCTTCTGTGAAGCTATCATCGGTCCTTGGCACTCTTGAGGCCGAGGTCTTTTCAGTCCGACCTGGTTGACGTGCTGCAGGTGTTTTACCCTCTGTGTCTCCCCCCGTATGTCGTTTTCATTCACCTTTGAGTGGATCACATTAACCACCCGAGGTCCACCTGCCTGTGGTTGCTGCGCTGGGGGAGGCGGGGCTGCTGGTGCTTGAGGCAATCGTGCCTGCTCTTCCCTAGTTCTGGCCTCATCCACAAGGTCTCTCAGATGGCCTTGCCTCACTAAATCTTCTAAGTGTGCTTTAAGGGCTCTGCAACCCTGAGTTGGGTGCCCCTCCTCATTGTGGTAAGCACAACGCCTATCAAGGTTTCTTCCCATAAATTCTCCTGGTGCCCTTGCCGGCGTTCTGAAGTAGGGCTGAGCTCGAATTTGATCAAGGACTTTGTGGACCGGAATTCGGAACACCGTTGTCACTGCCTGCTTAGCCCTCAACTCTGTCTCTTGTTTGTTGGGTCCATTGTTACCTCGGCCTCGCTTCGGCAAGCCGTTGCCTTTTTCCTGTTTTACCTCTT
The DNA here is from genome assembly GCA_030407325.1 of Camellia japonica. Taxonomy (NCBI): domain Eukaryota; kingdom Viridiplantae; phylum Streptophyta; class Magnoliopsida; order Ericales; family Theaceae; genus Camellia; species Camellia japonica. Next base: position 148,438,140 of record JAPPVO010000059.1, read on the forward strand.
TACTCTCCGATGTATCCTCTTCGGCTCTGGCATACTTCTCGATTCTTGCCATGAGCTCTTCCATGCTCTTCGGCAATGTCTTTGCCAAAGATTTTCGTAGTGAACAGTTATCCTTCAGGCCGTTCTTAAAAGACACGACCGCTACCTCATGGTTGCATTCAGGTATTCGATTGAACACCTCGTAGTACCTTTTTGCATAGGCCCTAAGGCTTTCATCTTTGCCGATCTTTAGAGCCATCAATGCATCCACCCTCAATGGCTGCAGCTTGTTTGTTATGAACCTGGCCACAAACATCTCGGCCAGGCCTTCCCAAGTCTTCACACTTCCCTTTGGTAATTTGTGGAACCAATCTGATGCAATCTCCCCGAAGGATGAAGGGAACACTTTGCAGAGCAACGGCTCGTTCCCACTATATAATGCCATTGAATTAAAAAATAATCCAACATGGAAGTTAGGGTCTGACTTACCATCATATATTTGGAACCTCGGCATACTGAATCTTTTCGGCACGGCGAATTTGTCCAATTCCACCGAGAATGGTGTCCTTGGTTTAACCGGGGAGGTTACTTCGACTTCGGCATTCTCTCGCTTCCTCTTGAGGTAATCTCTCAAGTCTTCTTTACTTCTCCCTGCAGCCCGGCTATCTTTGGATTTCAGCCTTTTCGGCGCACTACTCTCCGCCTCATGGTGGCTCCTTTTCGACCTTTCCCCGTTGGATGCATCGAAACACAATACCTGCCCCTGAACATGCCGATGTTCTTTGGGGTCTGCCTCCTTCGCGTGATATGTCCTTCGGGACTCTTCTCTTCTCGGCCGACTTCCTTGGAAGGTCGGTGAGAGTGCCTTCCACTCCTCGTGTGCTGAGGGGCTTCGGGGATTTCTTTATGTCCCTTCTTCTGGGCGTTTGCTGCTGGCATTGGCGTGTCCTGCAGCGGGTATGGCGGCTGCATGACATTATTTTGCATCATGAAGTTGACGACCGATTGAAGGTCTGCCAACTTCTTTGCCATCTCCTTTACTTCTTCATCCATCCTCAGACATCTGTCTTTCCAGGTCTGGAGGTTGTCTTCGTTATAGTACTTGCCCTGGTCCGCTTTCTTTGATGTGTCGCCATCTTGGCCGACGCCTTTCTCTGCGTGATTCTGATCACGAGTTTCTTCGTTGTGGTCTCCTCTTTCAGCGTTAGGGTCGACGGGTCTTCCACTCCCAGCAGGAGCGTCGTCCCCAATCTTTTCCTTCTGCGTGTTACTGGCCATCTACTCTTCTTTCGTTCCCACAGACAGCGCCAAATTGTGTGAGTGATTTTTCGATCACACTGCCCTCCTTAGTAATCCAGCTATAGAGCACAGGCAGAATAGATGGCACCCTGTAACCTGTACAGAAAGAAAAGGCTCCGGCGGTGGTTCTTCCACCCGGGGGCACTCCGACGAACAAGTCAGTATCTCTCAAAGATAAACAAGTGCTTAAATTACTGCTCGAGACTTAAAATTGCGTACCTTAGACCCGCCGGGGATGCCTCTCTTTTATAGTTTTTCTCCATCCCAGTCCCACTAGAAGTCTCACTTCTATGGACTCCAATTCTGGATTTACCTTGGACTCTTCCAGAGATAAGGATAGACTCCCAGAGAGTATCACCTGTATCCATCTTGTAGTCTTTCTTCATTCTAGGACTCCTGTCCCTTATCCGTTTATCCCGGATTCCTGTATTCTCGCAGATAACCTCGGCAACTCTGAGATCACCTCGGTGTAACTACCACGACACATGGCACCTCGGCTGACACTTCGGTGTCACCTCGGCCACGTGTTGGTACTCAGAAAATACATCCCCACACTAACTCTTTACACAAAATAAGCCCATGGCTTGATATACATGTAATATACAAAAGAGAGCAATAAAAAGAGCTATTAGCCTCAAGCCTCCCAAGCTATGTCCTTGGAGGTAGCATATCACCTAAACCTAAAAATAATGTCCCATATAGGGTGAGCCAACGCCCAGTAGAGATATGCTAAACATAATATGAGCAATAACTAAAACATTAGCATTTGATAAATGTTTAACTCATAGAAATCAACTCATAACACATTTCAGTTCCATGACACATATGTCCATGCTTTATTCCATTTTCCTTTACTTAACAATTTCGATTTATAAACATGGCTCAAAACCTGGCCAAACAATTCCCATGAGACTACGACTCATGTTAAAAACCTTTCCAATATCAACAATTCAAATGAATTAAGATTCATAACAAACACTTCCATACTTCACAATTCACATGAGATAACAACTCATAATAAAATACTTCCATACTTCACAAATGATACACAGATTCACTGTATCAATGGAGTCCATCCCCTATCTCCTTCCAAATAATATCCGGTTTAGGAGTCCATCCCCTATCTCTTCCTAAACCGTGGAGTACATCCCCTATCTCCTCCCACACAAAACAATGTATATAAACAATTATCATATACACGATCAATCAATACACAAATTCGATGTATTATTCCAACCGTCATATTCAATGACATATTCAACCGATTAGTTTTAATTCACCTAATCATCATGCAGTGTCTACAACAATCAAGACTATCCTCCACCGATAGCCCAAAGTAATTATTTCTAAACAGATAATAATTACATCCAACAGATAAATTATCAACAATTTCAAAAGTGAGCGGTTTATAAATCCAACTCCACCATTCAACCTTATTTTAAACCAATTTCATCATTTCCAACTCAATTTCATATTTCCATAACTTTCCAAATTAATTATACAAATTAATTCATAACATAAAATTAGGACTTTTCTCCCTCTTTTCTCAACATTAACCCAAAGGCTCAAATATCAATAATAAACAACAATAATCCCATTTGAGACTCAAAATACACATGTATTGGCCCAAAGAACAAAACCTCTCTTTATACATTTTGAAACCCTAACACCCAAAATTACCCAACTTCAATATTAAATCAATATGACCAAAAGTTTATGTCAAAGATCATAAAAATGAGTAGTTATCCCTACCTCAAAAGATGAGACCAAATGGAGATGATGAAGAATTTCCAAAGTGCTCCAAACTTCAAGATTTTCGGATCAAAATGAAGAGCAAGCCAAATCCCACACTTTTTACGAAGGACAAGGGTGGAGATTCACTCAAACTAGATCAAACCTTAGAGAGAAGTTGAAATCTAGAGAGAGGAGCTTTCTAATGGAGGTTTTGAAAAATAAGAAAGAGAGAGAGTGTGTAAAAAGTGATTTAAAATAACACAGTCCAGATTTAATATACGTATGACCCGCTCGAGTAGAGAACAGGACGCTCGAGCATCAAACACAAAAACTTAACCCGCTCGAGCGCAAAAATACCCGCTCGAACACCAAGGCACAAAACAAGACACCACCCGCTCGAGCGCAAAAAGAACCCGCTCGAGCGTAGATTACACTATTCCAGTACTTTTACAGACATCGAACACCCGCTCGAGCGCAAGGATACCCGCTCGAGCTCGACCCGCTCGAGCGTAAGGAAATCCGCTCGTGCGTGAAAAACACATCTGCAGTATTTTTGCAGACGGACAAACTACTGAAGGTATGCAAACTCTACTCGAGCGCAAGAAGATCCGCTCGAGCAGATCACTAAAAATCTGGGCAACAAGAGTTGGGACAAAAGCTCAACCAACCTGTTCGAAACACGCCCAAGACAATTCTAAACTCAAATACAAAGAGTTAAAGGACGGAAATGAAATACAGACAAGAACGACTATCAACGGAACCGAGTCCGGAATACAGTAAACATGAGAGAAAAACCGAGATCGCTATAGTTTGTCTCAACACTTCTCATCACCAGACCCTTAATTTTCCTATAGCCATTGTCATTGCCAATGTTATTGATTGGCAGCACATTTCTTCATTTCCAAAGCCTAAACTACTTCCTCCACTTTGGTTGAGGGTAAATTAGATTGTTAGTTTATGTAATTTGACATATACGCCATTTTGATTTTTATAATTTTAATGGATTTGATTTTGACATTAATTTTACATTTTTTTTTCTCAAATTAATCTAAATGATTATAATTGTTAGTATTTTTTATGCAATTGCCCTTATGATAATCAAAATTTAGAATATTAATTCAATGAAAGTTTGATCTAAATTAAACCATTAATTTCACAACTAGTGCAAAAAACTAGGGAAAATGGCCCAGACCCCCACCACCTCCACTGTTTTTTGATTGGTCCATAACTTCTTTTTTTTTTTTTTTTTTTCTACCACTTGCAACCCTCCACGTGGAGGTGGGGGTGCTGGGGGTCACCCCCACTGGGAGTCCCCAGCAATGCCGAAAAACTAGCTATAAAATAAATTAAACTCTTTTTTTATTCTTTTTGTATTTGTTTTTTTAAAATTAAATTTATTCAATATTTAAGACTAAAAAATTGATTTAATATAGCTTTACTCCAATAGTGAGAATAAAAAAAAATTAATAATTTTTTTAAAAAATACTTAAGGGGTATTTACCAAAAATGGATTTAATATAGTTACGGTACATTTATGCATATACAATACACATCCTATATATATATACAACATATACAATGAAATTGATAATAATTAGATTAAAATACTCATTTCCTGTTAGTTTTAATTGTAAATATATATATATATATATAAATGGAGTCCTCAGAGAAAATGAAAAAATTAAGGTTAAAATAAACTTTATACCACAAAATCAACAATATATATCCCCCTGTTGGCAAGTAAATTTTTTTTTTGAACTTTTTAATTAAATTAGTCCCCAAAAAAAAATAATAAATTAAAAAATTAATAAGATAAAATATTACATCTAAATTATAATTATTTCACTTTTTGTTTCACAAAAATCAAAAAAGTCAAAAAAAAAAAAAATCAATCCAAACAAACTTTATTAACCCCAAATTAAAATAACCAAATCGTCAACAAAAAAAAAAAAAGCCAATCTACCTCCTAGTCGAAGAGTTTTTTTTTTTTAATATTCTAAAAAAAAAACTATTTAAAGAATTGACTCACTTTTTAAACTATTTGGGAAACTAACTTATGTTTTGAAATCTTATTTTCAAAATGCGATTTTGAAATTTAAATTGCATTTTAACATGTAATTTCACCTTAAAGTCACATGTTGAAAATATAATTTATGATGACATGGTGAAATTACATGTTCAATATGCGATTTCAATTGAAATCGCATTTTTAACATGCGCTTTTAAAGTAAAATTGCATGTCAAAAATACAATTTCAATTTCAAAATTACATTTTCAAAATGTAATTTCAAAAACAGGTTAATTTCCTAAATAGTTTGAAAATTTGGTTAATTCTCTAAATAGTTTTTATTTTTATTTTTAGAATATTAAAAAAAAAAACTCCCTAAACGAACCCCAATAAATCTGAATATTATAATGAAAAATTAAAAAAAAAAAAAAAAAAGGTGAGGCTCAGATCGGTATCAGGAGAGAACGCAACTACGCCATGGCTGCAACAACAGTTGCCTGTGACAGAGAGAAGAAATCTCACACAAACCCTCCGAGTTGCCCAGCCAAGATCCATCGTCACTGCCTCTACTTTTTCCCAGGAGAAATTATTCATTTCAATGCTCCAAGAGGGTAGTGCCATCACAGCCTCAAACCCCATTGAATGTTTTATTTATTTTATTTATTTATTTTTGGTTTGGTTTTTGCTTTTGGTCAAGAAAAAGGTGGATATGATCCAACCTTCCACTTGCGCACACACACACGCAGAGAGAGAGAGAGAGAGGGCTGTTGATTTTGGAGGTGAAATCATCGGCCCTGATGATCTTTGATCGATCATCTTGTTTTTGCAGAGAGGGTCAACCACCCTCAGAAACTTCCCAATCTCTCTGCTAGGAGCCTCATTCATTCTTTGAGCCTAACCCTAATCGCTGTCTCAAAGCCCTCTATTTATGGTGCATCCAATTTACTTTTCTACCTCATTTTGACCACTTATTTACATCTTGTGGGAGGTTGTATGAGGTATAAAGAGACGATCAATTAAATGGGTTTGATATAAGCGCTGGATGTTTCCTTAAAATATAGGTTATTTTTGTGATTTAAAAAATTATAAATATTTTTTTGTTAAAATTTTTTATTTAATAAAATCAATAAAAAAAATAAAATTCATAATTTCTCTCTTATATAATAATAAAATTATCTAAATTATTAATTAAAATATATTTATAATATTATTAAAAATTATTAACTAACTTGATGATTTATTAATAAAATGAACAATTTGTTATAAAATTAAAAACATCAGGATGGAATGTAATTTTTAAAATCACAGAGGGTAATTCATATTTTAATCAAATCTGAGAGAGTGTATTTGTAATTTACCCGGCTCCGATTATTTCAATATAAAACATTTGACATCATAAAATATTTTTCATATAAAATGTTTTTGCAAAATTTCTTTTTTACATTTTAAATTTTCGGTGTTTTGTTAACACCGAAAAATATTTTCAAAAGACGGTAAATTACAAACACACCCTCTGAGATTTACTTAAATTATAAATTACCCCTTCTGATTCTAGAAATTACATTATGCCCTCTAAGGTTTTTAATTTCATAACAAATAGGTCCTTTTATTAATAAATTACCAAGTTAATTAACAGTTTTTAATAATATTAAAATTTTATTTCAATTAATAATTCAGATAATTTTATTATTGTATAGATGAACAGTTAGAAATTTCACTTTTTCAATTAATTCTGTTAAATAAAAAATTCTAATAGGGAGGTATTTGTAATTTTCCAAACCACATGGGGCAATTCATATTTTAAGCAAACCTTAGGGAGTGTATTTGTAATTTACCTTTCAAAAAAATATTTTTCATTGTTTGGAACAAACAATATATTTTTCAAAAAAAAAATCTTAACTTTGAAAATGACATCCCACTAGTATTTTTTGGATAAGTTATAAATACATCGTTTGAGATTTGTTTAAAATACGAATTGTCCCTTGTGATTCTGAAAATTACAAATACCTCATTATTAGAATTTTTTTTTTCCAAAATTAACCAAAATAAAATAAAATTCTTAATTACCTTCCGATATAACAATAAAATTATCAGAAATAAATTTTTGATATCATTGAAAATTGTCAATTGATTTAATAATTTATTAATAAAATGAGTAATTCATTCTGCAATTAAAAATGTGAATGGGGTAGCATGTAATTTTTAAAATTATGAAAGATAATCTTTTTTTAATTTTTTTTATCAGCAAAAAAAAAAAAAAACTTTTATTAATGAAATCAAAGCATTACATCAATAAGGGAAAAAAAAAGAAGTGCAAAAAATTGCATCATAGCAAAATCACAAAAATCATGTGCAAACACTTTCAACACACCAGTAGCAGGTTCACAAGATGACAATCATACAAAACATACGACAAAGATACAACAAAGTAATAGCATAGAACAATCAAGCCTCAATATAACAACAAACATCAGTAGTTCCAACATCAGCCACTGCAATTATACACCCAGCCACTGAAAATCAACCCCTACAATTACCTCTCTGTTTTCAAGAACAACAAAACAACCCCAGTTCCTCCAAACACTTGAGCAGAGTCAATCAACAAAGCATGCGAGCCGCTGAATCCCAATTCAAGACCAACCACAAAGCATGTGAGCCGTTGAATCCCAATTCAAGACCAACCACAAACATGTACAAGAGACAACATGCCAAACACAACCAACTCCAACACCTTATTCCTATTGAATACATTATCTAATCCCACTAATTTTAGAACAACAAAATCACAAAGATTATTGATAAAGTTATAAAATTAACCTAAAAAAATCAAAACAACATATTATCAATATCATGAAATATACCAAAATAAAGCAAATAGCAATTATCTCAAAACTCGTCTCCCAACGAAGAAAGTAATTCAAACAAAACATTTAATGTAACGCTCTCAAAATACAACATAAAGCAATTATTCATAAATTCACAAACGTATGGGAAATATTATATTTTCATTCATCAGAGCCTCCTTTATAACAGATATCACATGCATTACATTTTCATTGATGTTCATCCTGAAACTATAGCATGTAATTCTAAATTTTAATAACAAAGTAAATGCCCTACGGGCTTACATCTTTCCAAGCTATCACTTGGTTACAACAAAAGAAGAGTTCTAACTCTTTTACATATAAAGCCCTCGGCTTGATTTTACATTTAACATAAAAAACGAATCAACAAAATGGAGTCCTCAATCCCCTAAACCTCCCAAGCTAAGACCTTGGAGGCGGCATGTCACCTGTACCTGAAAATGGTATCCCAAGTAGGGTGAGCCAAAACCCAGTAGAGATATCCTAAACAATATATGAGAATTAACTAAAACATTAGCATCCGATAAATGTTTAACACGAGTAAACCATTTACATCATCTCCGTAACCAATCAACGTTTACATCATAATCAATCCATTTCCCATTATTTATCCAAATCAATTCATTGACATAGTTCAATATTATACAAATAGTTTAAAATGAGACTACAACTCATATACCAACACTTCAATAACAAATATCATTCAACACTTCTATTTTCTTGCCATTTTACAGAACTATGTCTGAGGGAACCAGCACCCAAATACATATAAGATTTCGGGACTTTCATCCTGGACACTCCGGCCAACTTAATTATTCATGAAGTCCATCCCCTATACATATACAATGTATTTAAACAGGTTGTCATATATAATGACCAATTCCATCACATATACAATGTTTACATCCAACCGTCATATTCAATGACATAATCCAATTGATTAGTTTCAATTTACCTAATCATCATGCAGTTTCTACAACAATCATGGCTATCCTCCACCGATAGCCCAAAACAGTTATTTCTAAATAGATAAATAAATTTATCAAACAGATAATTTATCAATTTTTCCATAGGTGAGTGATTTATTAATCCAACTACACCATTTAATCACAATTTCCTCCAATTTTCATAATTCCCAAACCAATTTCATATTTCCATAATTGATTTCATTATTTCTACAAATAATTTATTTAATCCCAATTAGGGCATTTTCCCCCTTTCCTTAAACATCAACCCTATGGCTCAATTTCATCAATTATACACAAATAAACCCATTTCAAGACCTCACATACACAATGGAGTCCAAAAATAGAAAACCCCTCTTTCAAACATTTCAAATTTCAAACCCTAACTTCCCAAAATCTTCAAATTTCACCATTTATACAAAATGACTAATAAGTTCATAGAAATGAGTAGATTATCCCTACCTCAAATGGAGAAGCTCAAAGGAGAAGAAGACAAAAACCCAAGATGCTTCCAAATCCAAACTTGTTCAGGTCAAAAGGTAGCCCACGCAATGCTCTACCCTTTTTACAAAGGAAGTAGAGTAGAAACACTCTAGATCAAGTGTATTTGTAGAGAGAAGGGTATTTTAGAGAGAGAGGCAGCCGATCTAGGGTTTTGGAAGAAGAAGAGAATAAAAAATGGAGTATTTCACCTCTGCTGCGAACTGATATACACGAGGCTCGCTCGAGCGAAGAAGTCGTTGCTCAAGCGACCAGACACAACAAAGACCTCACTCGAGCGCAAGAAGTGTCACTCGAGCAAACAATGAGAAGCTTTAGGTCTGCAACCAACGCAGATGCACGCTCGAGGGCAAGAGTTCTCGCTCGAGCGAAGGAACAAATGACACAAGGCTCGCTCGAGCGTAAGAAAGCTCGCTCGAGTGAAGAATACCAACCTTCAGGTCTTTCGAAGACGCAAACGCACGCTCTAGTGCAAGAGTTCTTGTTCGAGCGAAGAGACACACCACGCAAGGCTCGCTCGAGCGCAAGAAAGCTCGCATGAGCAGAAGCTACGTCTAAAAAGAAACCTGAGAACTCACAATCCTCGCTCGAGCGCAAGAATCCTCGCTTAAGCAAAGAAGAAAATACCCAGGACTCACTCAAGCGCAAAAAGCCTCGCTCGAGCGAAGAAGGCAGAACCTGGGCAACAATCACTTGAACCAACTCATAACCAACCTGTTCCAAACTCACCTACACATCCCAAAACTCAAATACAAGGAATTAAAGGATGGAAACAAGATATAGACAACAACACAACCATAGATCCCAAGTCCGGAACACAACAAAGGTCGAGGTAAAACCTGGATTGCTATATTTAACAAGAACAATCAAGTTTCAACATCCTTCAAATACCCAAGTCTAAATCAATATAGCTAAAACAAAGTATTCATGCACTACCCCCTTAAGTTGATATACACTACTACAAAATCATAAATATATCACATTTTTTATGTGTGATATATGATATTTAATCATACGTTTTAAATTTTGTCAAAATGTGATCTTTAGGAGTGTGATTAAAAAGTCATTTTTAATCACATTTAAAGTGTCATTAAAAGATGATTCCATCGCACGTTATACGTGTGATAATAAATATTTAGATCACACTTTTTACATGTGATAATAAACATTTAGATCACACTTTTTATGTGTGATGTATAACTAATTAAACATGTGATTAATAATGAGATAAAATCACACGTTATATGCATTTCTCATCACAGTTAATCCGTGTGATGAAAAAAGGGTTCGACATATTTGAAGAATAATCAAATATTATTTTCGTATATATTTGAAGAATGTAATACACATTATATACTATCCTTTGAATCACAATCATATATTGAATGGAATAACGTCATATATTTCATAAATAAAAATTGAATGTTCAGAAGTATATACAAAGGAATTAATAAATAAAAAAAATTAACTGTGATTACATATACTTAAAAAATGAAAAAACTTGAAGCACAAAGTCTTTGAGTTCTTTGACCATATTTTGCATCTCTCCAAGTAATTTCTGACCTGAAAAATGAAAATACAAATTAATTAAGAGGCAAAATTTGCCTCTTCTTTAGAAATTACAAATGTATTTAAACCAATAAAAAAATGAAACATAACAAAGAAAATCCATAAGTATCAAATCATCCATCTTGTTGTGCCCATGGGTCTATATCCACATGCAGGGGGAAAAAATCTCCCACATACAGGAACAAATTTGATAGTCCATGCCGAAACTGATGGGGACAAGTATGGTAAAAAAATTTCTTATTTTTTGATGACATGACAAATCTCGTAATCCATGGCAAAACTCATATTACACCTAATCCTACATTCCTAAACATGTATCAGTGTCCACATTAAGAAAAGCATAACAATAGAAAGGATAACAAACTGAGTGAATATTAAATTAAATTCCTATGGAAGCATGGTTGATAGTATGTATATTGTTTTGTGTCCTATACATTATGTTGTATGGTAGGATAACAAACTGAGTGAATATTTATATACAAATTAAACAACATAGAAATTAAAGCTCTACCTTTCTATTTCTTTCTCTAAAAAAACAAGTCATCTCGCCAAATGGTTCAACAATTTTCATCAATTTTCGCCAAATGGTTTAGCAATTAGAAACTCAGAGCATCTCCAACGGATTGCTAAAACGTTGCCATAGCCATAATATAGCAACTTGGGCAAAAATAGCTTCTCCAATGGCATGCTATAGCAATTGCCAAATCTGACAGCTACTTTGGCAGTTGCCAAATCTGCCAAGTCACTCAAAAACCAACTGCTTTCTTCCTTCCCTCCTTCCCTTTCAATTGGGACTTCTTCAGAATGTTTAAATTTTTTTTTAAAAAAAAAATGAAATTCATCATTTTATTTAAAACAGAATTCACCAATTACTAAAAATAATCACCAAATTCACCAACTTTCCCAGACAAATTTCGCCAATACAAAAATTCAAATATCAACATATTTTTTTTTCTGTCTTTCTTAAAATTTATTAAAAATAGACAATATAAATATATAATAGCTATTCAATAGAAACATTTATATATATTGAATAGGAGAACAGGTACTGAAATTGAAAGTACTAGTGAGAGATTCGAAGAAGACCTAACCTTCATGTTGGAGAGGAGAACAGGGGATTCGAGGAACAAGATCGGGCTGAGAACTAGATCCATCGTGTACTTGGCAGAGCACAATCCGGCGCTGGAGAAGAAGCTGGAGTCAGAATAAGCATCTCAGAGAGGGTCGGAGGAGTAGAATCAGAGATCAGAAGGTTGGTCTTCGAAGAGTAAGAGGGAGAGTAAAGAGAGTCGACTTCTATCTGATTTGGAAGAGAGGGAGACAGATGTGTTGTCTCGGAATGGAATGCAAGGGATGATTGCATCTCAATTGTTGGTGAATAGGTATGTGGATGGTGGTGATGGTGCCTTGGAAATACAAAAGAGCAGTTGTGCTCTTTTGTCCTTTAAAAAAAAAAGAAGATTTTTTTAACACTATTCATTTGGCAAAATAACACCCATCTGTATAAAAAGAGCCGTTGTGCTCTGTTCAGTTTTTTTTTTTTTAAAAAAAAACAAAATGTAATATTATTATTATTTTTTTAAAAAAAAAGAGCTATTGTAATGAAATTTCATGTTGTTTTTTTTTTTTTTTTTTTTTTTTGAGTATTTTCTACCACACAATGTAATATTATTTTGCAATGTACAATGTTGACTAATTTTTAGTATAATTTAAATTTTTCAATAAAGTATAATGAAAAAAAATAAATATATTTTTTCAAATGAAGGCAATAAAAAGATAAAAGATAATATATTTGACTAATATATTTTTTTGGTGGGGTAAATTATATTTATTTATTTATTTTCCAACTTTTCAATTTTTTTTTCATTTTTTATATTTGTCTAGTTGAGAATAATATAAATATATAATTTTTTTTATAAACAGGTAAAAAAATGTCACAAAAGGCAAAAAATAAACAAAAAAACTTTCACAAAAAAACTTATATCCAAACAACACCTACAAACTTCGAGAGAAAGTTGGTTGAGATTTGCTAAAATAGCAAATGACCATTGAAACACCATTGCTATAATTTAGCAAAATAACACAATTCATTGCCAAATTATAGCAATAACAATGACATTATAGCAACAATGGTTGGAGATGCTCTAACCTCTCTATATCTCATAATGAGTCATCAATTTTCGTCTCTCTCTAACCCATTTTCATCTACAAATTATGACCCACTTCAATTTACAATATCAAATTTAGTAACTAATAATTTGAATTTGAATACATAAAGATATCCAGTTAAACTAACCTAGAACGATGAAACTCTCAACAACCAATAAGAGAATTATAAGAAAATACAAAGACTTCTGCTAATGAGATTAATTAAAGCTTGAACAATATGATACTACAAATTCAAACCAATTAAGTCATGAATTTCAAAATCAATTAACTTAAAGATAGAAATACAAATACTCAAGAAAAATCAAAGCCTAGGTTTCCATTTTCTCCTTTGTTTAACTACTCTCAGAAGATAACAAATAAGATGGGTTTGCTCACCTGAACAGTCTTTCTACTAGATTCTTTCTTTGTTGAGCTACAGACACATGACAAATAGGGATGGCAATTTGAAACTGACCTGACGAGGATCCCCAACCCTGACCCTGATTTGAGCGGTAAATACCCCCAACAGGGAGAAGACGGTATTTGAAAATCAATCCCCGATCTGTTTCGGGCCGGGGACGGTGATCAGTGTTCAAGCCCCGGCCCCATCCTCGAATTTTCCTGAAGTAAAATTACTTTTATACCCCTCATATATATATATATATATATATATATAATAAACCAAACCCTACCTCACACACAATACAAACAACCCATGGTCACTAGTCTCTCACTCTCTCGTTCTTCTCTCTCTCCCAATTCTCTTACTCTCACAGTCGCCTTGTCCCACCACCACCGCTGGCCCCGACCTCCCTCTCTCTCTTTTCTCCTCACCTCGGTTTCTCTTTCTCTCTCTCCACTTCATCTCTCTCTATTCCTCATGGCCACCGCTACCACCACCGCCGCAACAGAAGGTCTGTCTCTCTCTCACCACCACCGAACCCACCACCACAGCCACCATTGATCTCGCCACAGCACCGTCGATCAGATCTGTTAGATCTGTACTCAGATCTGTTATCTCTCTCTCTATGATCTGATCTTGTTGGTATTGTATTGTGTTGTTGATGATGATTGTTGATATTGTTGTTGAAAACATTTTTTTGTTTTCAGATTATTTTTTTAATTTAAATCTGTTCATGATGATGAAAACATATATATATATATATTTTTTGATTTTTTTTTTAAATTTAAATATGTTGATGATGATGAAAACATATATATATATATATATAATTTTTTTTTTAGATTTTTTTTTAATTTAAATTTGTTGATGATGATTGTTGGGTACTCAGATCTGTTATATTGATTTGTTGTTCTTAAAAAAATAAAAAATAAAAAATAAAAAAAAAATTCGGGGATTTTTCGGGGTCAGGGAAACCCGATCCCCGTTAGGGGACGGTGACGGAGGGGTGATAGGTTCCCCCGCCGGGGATCGGGGACGGGGACGGGGATTTTTTAACCTTCGGGGATCGGGGACAGGGAGTGTGGTTCCCGGCCTCGCCCTGGCCCGTTGCCATTCCTAATGACAAACCACTCCAAACACTTCAATTCCTCTTGATTTAAGCTTCTCCACTGCCTCATTTATATTTTTCTGTAGAACAATCAAAACCTAGCACACAAAATGAACTCAACTCAAAATCAAAGTATAAAAAAGATATCGAGAAATTGATGTTTTAAGATTGAAGGACGCAAACCCAGAAAAATTTGAGAAAAAATCAATAAACCTAGATAAATTGAGGTTTTAATATCCTAAAAAGGAAGACTAAAAAGATTGGGACAAAAATAAAAATGAACCTGTTTGCAAAGCCGAGACGCTTGGCGATGCTGGAGCGGATTCCCTGAGTGGAGGTCGTGACAATCGTGACCTTGCCTTGAAAATGAGAAAGAGATATAGAGAGTACCCAGTAGCTATTTGAATCATCAACAACAGAAAAACCTGCAACCGACTGCTGCCTACTTCCAGATCCATATGGAACCTCATGTGAATGCAACTGGACCTTTGTCTTCTCATGCATCAACTTAAGTACTGTACCAAATGTAATCTACCAAAAGAATGTAGAATCTATAGTAAGCTTTTTAAAATTTCAAGATCTCTTAAATCTATTTAGCCTGATTTAGCTTCCAAGAGAACTCATGAAAAAAAAAGAAGAAGAAGAAGAAGAGAGAGATCAAAGCAAAACTACACCTTCATGCATAAACACCACATTCAGAAGTTCAGTGATCTCAAAACCTAAATTTGTTTTTATTCTTTCTCACATTTTCTCAATAACCCTAAATAATAACCAACTCAGCGTCCCAGGTCTTGAGCTCATCATCGGCACAGGCACACACATGTAATTCAAATCAATAACCAACTCAAGATTAAAAATAAAATCAGTGTCCATTCAGAAACACAAAACAGTAGAAAAATTTCTCCTCAGAAAAAATAAAGAAAATAAAAACAAAAAAACACTTTAAGGTTTGAAAAAAACTAGAGCATACTAAGTTCCTGGCAAGCTTCAATTTTTTTCCTTTTAATCTTTAACCTCTCTCTCTCTCTCTCTCTCTCTCTCAAAACAATTAGGAACAAATACAAAGATCAAAAACATGTATAGAAATCAGAAAGATAGAAAATGGAGATCCAAATTTCAATTAATTGAGGATTAAACAGCTCCAATGAAACTTGGCATAAGGCAAGACAATTTCACATATGATATATATATTGTCATATAATTTAAATTAATTAAGGATTTAAGGTTTTGTATACATTTATGATTAATTCTTATTGAAGTGTTTGGATCATAGATTTGGATAGAGATTTAAAAAGAAGAAGGGAAATCCAAATTAGTACCCAAATCCATGATTCAATCACAGCCTAAAAGATATCAAAATCCACAGAAAAATAAACATTTGTGCACATATAATAGTTATTGTAACTAAAAGCACAAATAGCAAAACAGACATAATGGACACTAGAAATTATTCCCTTAATTACTACCAAAACTTTATACAACAAAGAGTACTAGTTGCTAATGTTCCAAAGTAACTAATTATTGCACCATTTAATGGTCAACCAATAACTGACACAACCCATTCACCAATTGAGGGTTAAACCTTAAAGGTCATTGGACATGTTACTGACTCCATGTGCCTCTAATTAGCCAAATGCATAATATGAGATGCCACTTAAAAATGATCGTCCTGACTGTGCTAGGAAGTACATGCTGCTAGTTTGGCTTGCTTGTGAAAATACTGACGTGCGAAATACAACAGATTTAGCAACCTAGTTTGCCTCATACAAGCAAGTTGATTAGTTGGACTCCACAAGTTTGAGGAAAGCTACACCAAAAGCTAGAAATCTAGGGGACCTAGCATAGAAGGGAAGTTAACATGCGAACACATTAGGTCATCCACTCAAAAGAAATCAAATTAGCATTATTTCTATTGGAAAAGAAAAAGAAACAGAAAATCAGCATTATTCACAATGCTCTTCTTTCTATATAAAGATTCTTATGGGCGTGCAGTATGACAATATATGAACCGTGCTATTGACAATGCCAATTAGTAAATAGAACTGGTAAGCACGACTAACTTAATTTAGTATTTAAAAAGGAAAAGAAGAACAAGAAGAAAAGGGCTGGTACAAAACCTGTGTTGTTCAAAATTTCAAGGATACAATAGTAACATAGCTTGTAGACATAGTTAAAATGTGATGGTCGATGTCTCTTAGTGAACCCATAACACTAAAAAGTCAAAGATTTAGCAAGAATAACAAAACCTTAATTGCCAATGTTACTTACAAAGAGCAAAAATTTCATGCACCCAACAAGAAAGATCTAAATGCATGGAAGGTAGATAATCAGAAGAATGTCTAATCATTGCCTCGTGAACTTTGGGTTCTTTTGCTTAAGGCCCAAAACAACAATCAAATGAAAACATGCACCAAGGAAAGGAAAGAAAAGGAAAAATGAAAATAAATATTGGCCAGGGAAAGAAAAGTGAATGTGCTCAGACTTCACCATTCAAAAATCCATGCATAACACAATTCTAGTGAAACATAACATGACTAAAGATATAAAGGAAGACATCACACCAAGGAAAGATACATGCCCTGTTTGTGGGTAAATGTTAGCACCAATTTACAAAACTCATCCATGTCATGTGGGTATAATTAACCACTAATCAGGGAAAGATCCATGTAAGAATGATATTGATAGTCAAATTAGTATGGAATTTTCCTCATAATAATAAACAAAATAGTACAGCAATTTATGTGTGTTACTGAAAACAATATTTCTTATTAGCCCCCAATAATGACACATCAATGCTAATCGCAGGTATTTCCACAAAGGCCTCTTAAAAGCTCAGATATGTCCCCTAGCATACTAGTGACAATCAATAACTCAAGCTAAAATCAGTTGATCAACCAAAATCAATACATAGGTAGGTCTTCAAGCAACCATAAAACCTTTTTTTTTTGTATTATGAATCTAAATTTGTGTTGGAAAAAATTAAAGCACACCAACTGCAACGACAAATAGACTACAATGACAAACTATATAGATTTACAGATTGTCAGGTCAATGAATATCCAACCATGACGCACAAATAAGCTACCATTTTACTACCAATATATGTCAAGGGGGAAAATTCAAAAAGAAAAAGAAATCATAACTACAAAGATCTATTGCTAGTGTCATTTAAGATCCACTGCATGTTTTTCTCTAATAACTCAAAAAAAAAAAAAAAAAAAATGTTTTTCTCCAATGAAACTTGGCATAGGGCAAGACAATCTCACATATGATGTATATATTGTCATATAATTTAAATTAATTAAAGATGTAAGGTGTTGTATATATTTATGTTTAATTCTTATTGAAGTGTTTAGATCATAGATTTGGATAGGGATATAAAAAGAGAAAGGGAAATCCAAATTACTATCCAAATCTATGATTCAATCACAGCCTCAAAGATATCAAAATCCACAGAAAAATAAACATTTGTGCACACATAATAGTTATTATAACTACAAGCACAAACATCAAAACACACATAATCCCAATACTTTATTGAACACAACGTAAAGAAACAAAGCTGAAACAGTGGCTCAACCCAATAAAATCCCAAAATGTAGCTTCCAAGCAAGCAATTGAAACAACCCAAAAGCCATCACGAAGAGAAACATACCTGACAAATTAGCATATTCTTGTAGATTCGTGTTCACTCTAAACGGGTTCACAATCGATACAGTTTTGCTCCAAATTTGTCTCGTATTGATTCCAAACTTTTTGAGTAGAGGTGGTTTGTCATCCAACCTGGTTTCGATTCCAGAAATATTACCACCGAATTGCGGAGCCAAGAACGATGTCGAAGGACATGAATGGGATGCTAGCGTTTGTGGACTATGGCAACTAGAACGGTACTGTCAAAAGCCGCCGCTATTGCAAACGGTGCAGGTGTTCCGCAGGAGGGGAACACCACCGGAGGACATTGAATTCCTTGGCCATGGGATGGTTCATCTCCACAGAGAGAGAGAGAGAGAGGAGTTGGGGTGGTTTCAAACTATTGAAAGGAAGGAAGAGTGAGAAGAAATGTTTGGGCGGGATATTGAAAGTTGGAGAAGTAAATCTGACCGTTGGATCTAATACAAAATTAATCCTAATCGTTCTATTCAAATGTAACTCTGAACCAACTTGCTTGTTTTCATTTTTCAGAAAACACTTTTCAGAAAATTCTACTTTTTTATTTTCCATATTTTTTTAATTTTACTGAATTTTTTTAATATTTTAAGCAATTTTTTTACTTTTTAGACACAACTAACATAAATACACCTAAAAAGTAAAAAAATTATAAAAAAAAATCTTTTCAAAATTCACTAAATACCAAAAATACAAAAAAATACAAAAATTCAGTACATTTTTTGTATTTTTATATATTTATCAATTTTTTAAAATATTTTTTTCACAAATTTTTTACTTTTTAGATACATCTAACTAAGGTGCATCTAAAAAAGTAAAAAAAATGTCTAAAATTTTAAAAATATTCACTAAAAACAAAAGAATATGAAAACAAAAAAAACTCAGTTTTTAAAAACTTAATCCAAAAAACTCAAACCAAACACACTGGTTTTCTTTTGTTATATAGATAAGAAAAAAATGAAAAAAAAAAAAATCACTCTGTTTGTTTTCAGAATTCACTTTTCAAAAAATTTTACTGTTTCATTTTCTGTTATTTTTTGTTTTCATTGAATTTTTTAATATTTTAAACAATTTTTCTAATTTTTAAACACACTTAACATAAATACACTTAGAAAGTATAATATTTGTGAAAAAAAAATCTTTAAAAAATTCACAAAATACAAAAAAAAAATACAAAAATTCAGTACATTTTTCGTATGTTTATGTATTTATTAATTTTTTAAATATTTTTTCAAAAATAATTTATTATTTAGATACATCTAAGTAAGGTACATCTAAAAAAATAAAAAATTACTTAAAATTTAAAAAATATTCACTAAAAATAAAAAAACACGAAAAATAAAAAACTCAATTTTCAGATAACTAAATTCAGAAAACTGAAACGAAACACACTGTAACACTTATTTAGGGGTTGTTTGGGTGCTCTAAATAAGTGCACTTTTTGTCTTTTTGGATTAAAAAATTGAGGAAAAAAATATGGATGTTTGGGTTAACTTTTTGACTTTTAATGGAAAAATGTGTATTAAAAAATTGTATAAATAAGTGTATAGGAGAAGTTAGTGATGGAATAGGCCGTACAGTCAGAAGCGTAAGGGGCAGCGCAGCAGAGGGTAGGGGCAGGAGATTGATTCTCTCCTTTTTCGGCATAAATTGGACGGTGTTGTTCGGCACATGGGGGCCCACCACGGGTCCCGTTTTGCCAATCGGAAGCGTTCAATATGTAAAACTCGTCAAGTACTATATGCTTGTAAAAAATCACATTGATTGGATATCAATAGCTATCTAATCGTGTTAGTTTTTCTTGTCAACTGTTAACTATGACACCATCCATTTTTTATACAAAGCTGATTTGATCATATAGTTACCGATTTCCGATCAACGTAATTTTTTACAAGCATATAGTTATGGACAAGTTTTACATATTGAACGGTTCGGATTATCAAAACGGGACCTGTGGTATGCCCCCACGGGCCCAACATTTCCATCCAACTTAGTGATTTTATATATGTAATTCTTTTTTTTTTTCCCCTCACGGTACTGAAGGGTCAATTCAGCCCCAAAAATTGTGTAAATTTTGTTTGATTAAAATATTATGTATGTTAATTTTTTAATATTTTTAATTTGTGAATAGTGATAATTTTGTAACTTTTTGCAACACCCCAAACCACGCCTTAGCAACTACGACTAGAAAAAAGATATAGTCACACTTCTAATAAAAGTGTGATTAAAAATAAATACTATCACATTCACTTAAATTGATTGGATTAAAATATTATTTTAATTTTTTTAGTCACACTTCTAATAAAAGTGAACTATTTTAAATTTCTTTCGTGTGATTTTTACATTATTATAATAATGCCTGTACGTATTAGCAAATTCAATCTTGGTGGGTGTTTCAAAGAGTCGTTGCCATCTCAATCGTGTAGAAGAGGCGCGAATATGGGAATAATTATTTTATATAAAAATTAAATTAAAAAATTATATATAATCACACCTGAAACTGTGATGAAAATAAATATATATAATCACACTTATTTAAAATGTGTGATTAAAAAAAATATTATCTCACTCATTAAATTAAGTGTGATTAAAAAATCATTTTAATTTTTTTAATCACACGTCTAATAAATGTGAGATATTTTTAATTTTTCTTATGTGATCTATAATCACATGTTAATTAGAAGGTGTGATTAAAAATATATATATATAATCACACTTAATTGAAAAGTGACTAAAAAATAAATATTATTACACTTAATCAAATCAAGTGTGATTAAAATATCAATCTAATTTTTTTTTTATCACACTTCCAATAAAAGTGAGATATTTTCATTTGTCAAAGTGTGATCTTTAACTATTTTTGTAGTAGTGATAACTCATTTCTTTCTAAAATTTTAAAACTAAATCGTCAAAGGTTATTGCTCTTGGCCATAAATACCTCCCCAACATTTCATGCTCTACCAAAAAATCCTATTGGGTTTCGCAACTCATGGCCTATTATGTTAGTTACCAAGGAAGCTGAAGAAAATGCCGAGACATATAAAGGTGACGGCTAATCTTGGCTATCCTGCAACATGCTCAAGTTCCATCAATATTTCCCTAGGTATTTAGTTTTAAGCTACTTTTCTTATCATGAATATTTTAAGACAAAGCTTTAAATTTATCTTAGATTTTAATTTGATAATAGTAATTTCTATTTTTATAATTGACAGGTTATGATGAATATTTTAGAAACAACGATTAGAAACCCTTTATTAAATTAATTTTCAAGTTTAGATCTTATTATGATGCCCATAAATGTAACAACCCTCACTTTACTCTAGTCATGCTTGCATATATTACATGATCTTGTCTTGATATGTTGCATTTGCGAACCTTGATTTGTCTTGCATAAGTGTTACTTGCATGCTTGTTCCTTGTCTGGTGTGTTTAGCTTAGGTTAATCCAAGCCGAGGTCACCTTAAGCCTAGAACTATCTTGGAACCATTTCCGGTTGACCTCCACCTCTGCCTTAACATGTTGGCCGAGATGTCATCATCTAGGCCGAGGTGTGTATCACCAAGGCCGAGATGTGTATCATCTAGGCCGAGATGTTACCTTTGCGCCTGAGTGATCTTGTTCCTGGAGTAGTGCGACCTAGACCGAGGTGTGGCACATCTAGGCCGAGGTGTGGCACAGCTAGGCCAAGTATTGTCCTTCCTGGCCGAGATCATTGTTCCCTTACTTACCGATGCCTTGTTCTTAGCCGAGATCATTACCTACCGGAGCGCCTATGCTATCTTGCTTGTTGAATACACTTTGTCATAAGTCTTGTCTTTTCACTCAGTCACCTTTTTGAGGAGAACCAACCCGGTAGTGCCACGTGTCCGAGCTGAGTGTTAAATCAGCCGGCAGAGAGAGAAATGTATCATTTGTTATATCCCTTTGTGCTTGAGGAGAGAGAAGCTCTAGAAGAGGGAGGAGGAGTTCCTAGAGAGAGAGTAAATTTCCAAGCTTGATCTTTGGGTGCTTGAACCGTTAGATTCGAGTTTTGAGGTTAGAATCTTAATCTACTCTTGTTGTTCTTATTGATCATCTAGCTGCATTGCATGATCAAACCTGATTTGCAAGCCATGCATCTATTTAAAGTTAGGTTTAGAAAGAGAAAGTGGCATTCATGTGTTCTTGAAGAAAAAGCCTCGTTGATCCGAAAGTTTGCATTAAGATTCATGTTTTTGTGTTTGTTTTCATAAGATCTTCAAGTATGGGTACCCAGGTCCATGTTTTCGAACTCACCTCATGAAATCCCAGATTTTCGTAATAACAAGTTGTGATTGAGCATTCGTATTTTTCATGTTCTTCATGTTCTTCAGCAGAGGGAAACCCAGATTTTCCCGACTTCATTTCCTTGAATGAGGCCATCGGGACCACACCTCGGCAAGGAGGTGTGGGACCTCAGCCAAGACCTGGTTGGTGCCCATTATGTTTTCCCGAGATAAGAAACAGTGCTTTGCTTTAGTTTGACTTAGTTTTGAAGGAATGCCGAGATCATTTGCATTCATATAAAGCTTGTTTTAATGATGCATTTCATGTCCATCTTTGAGCATCTTCCCTTGCCTTATCGAAGTGCATTCAATGGGATTTGTTATGTGCTTGTAGGCCTTGGATCCTTGCTTGTAACCCCGACGTTTGAAGAACTATGTGAGTGGTATTTTTAATAAAGCTATGTTCTAATGTTTTGATAAGCCTTGCCTTGCTTTGTTTTGAAAAGTATTTGATCAAGCATGAATGATGATCCCTGTTTTGTGTGCCAAGTATAAGTTTTGTTTTGGATGACATTCTCGGAAAGTCCGTACGTGCTAGGGGACTATAAGCATTTGTAGCACAACCTTTGAAAGTCCATACGTGTTAGGGGACTATAAGCATTTGTAGCACAACCTTTGTTATTGTTATCCCGTGAAACTTGAAAGCCTTGAAAGACTTTGATTGATGGAGCTTGAAAGCTTTGTTAGATGAACTTGATTCATCCCATATTTTGTTACAAACTATGATTATGTATTGTTTCGTTAAAGATCTCGGATATCATGCATGCAAACCCTTTATTACTTGTACCATTCACTGAGTATCCAAGCTCACCCTCTCTCTATATATATGTAGGTGATGAGCAGGACGGTGGCGACGCCTAGATGTGCTTTGCAACTTGTTTTGGATTTGCATTTTGTAGCATCTTGAAGATCATGCTTCTTAGCTTGCATTTCATTGTGTTTTGTATATGATGGTTTGAGAAGCCTTTTGGTCAAGATGTATTTTTGTACTTCAGTTTGTTTGTATTCAAATGTAAAGCTATGTAAAGATGTATGCCATTCCATTTGACTTATGCACAGCTCTTATGGACTAAGTAGATTTGTATATATTGCTTCCGCACTTGTGAGCCCCATGTATTTATACTCTGTTTGTGTGTGAATCTTGAAAGTTGGCCTTCGGTAATCTCGGATTACTGGCCATCACGGCATCATTCTACTAGGGGCGGAATGGGGTCGTGACAATAAATTTTGAGGTCACAATTAATTGGAAAAAGTAATTTACATTTCTATCCTTCAATAATGACCCTACATTTTGAAATAATAATAATAATATCATTTGCAAAACAAAAAAAAACAAAAAACAACAACAACAACTTTCTCTACCAACCACATTTCTAAACTATTCACCAACCTGGACTTCCCCCACCAGCACCTGTTTTTTCTCCGCCGCCACCAGCACATGTCTTTCCTTTCACTCACCATCTCTACCTCCACCTCATTTCTACTTCAGTTCCCTTACTACCCACCACCTCCACCTCGACCTTATTTTCTAACCCACATCAACCTACTTCTTTTCCTCTTTAACCGTCAACTTCTCCCTCATTCCTTTCCTTCTCTTTCTTTTATTTTTCCATCTCTACTTTACGTCCAACACCACTAAAACCCCTCCTATTTCGATTTCAAATAGTAGAAATGCATTCCCCAATGACAAATGATGCTCTAACCCGATAGGGACCCACCCCACCCCGCATTTATAAGTGCGGTTTTCTTCAATTCTTTTCCCTGTGGATTGGTTATAGTATTGGTTTGGTGAATCCCCATTAGTTTTGGGGTGGGTTAGGTGAATATCAGGTCGATTTGGTGAATCCCCGTTTACTTTTTCTTCTTTCATTATAAAATAGAAGAAACAAGCAAAGCTTTTGATATAGGTAAAAGAATATTCCAACTAACCATGCTTTCTCAAATTGCTAATATTAACTAATGAAGTAATATATATATATATATACTTCCACGATTCCAAAATATTAGTCTCTTATTCCATTTTTCATTGTCCCAAAATATTAGTCCCTTTTCAAAAATCAATGATTAAAATAATATGAAATTCCTATTTTGCCTTTCTTTTAAATCCATTAACAATACAAAAAGTACAATTATGGCAATTGATATTCTCAAAAAATGTACCATCAAAGCGTAATTTTGAAAAACTAAATATTTTTAAAGTATAATAATTGTACTACCAAAAAAAGTTAAATTTTCCAAAAGAGACTATTATTTTGGAATGGAAGGAGCATTATTTTTCTCTTTATGTTTTTCACAGACACACTTTGGAAACTATTTTTATAAGAGCATCTTCAATGGTGAATCATTTAGTTCACCAAATTTGAGTAAAAACTCCATCTGATATCCAACACTCCAATGGAGCAATTTTGGCTATCATCAACAAACAGGTCAACCAGAGGGACGGCCGGCCAGATGACCAACAAGGGCAATCCACCAGTTCCGAGAATTATTTTTCCCTCCATTTCTATTTCTCTCAATTTCTTTGCAATTTGTTTTCCCTCCATTAATTATTTTCCATTCCTTTTTGCCTCAATTAATTATTTCCCTCAAAAAATATATATATATAAATAGATTAAACCAATTGAATACACCCAGCAAACAACGTTGTATCTAGAACCAACCTATCACTGAAAAATAGAGCATAATGACTTCTTCAGCTTCTTATTTGTTCACTAATTTTTCATCCTCCTCTTCTTCTTCATCCTCTGATGATGAAAGTGATAATGCAAAAATTGTTTCACTTGTGGGTCTTTATGAGATAAATAATGCCAGTATGATATAGATGCTAACAAGAAGTGATCAACCAAAGAAAAAAATGTGGCTCTGTTGTAGGACATAAGTACATACGTTACAAAAGAAGAAAGGGTCATGATTGATTGGTTGCGAATTATTTTGTTGTAAATCCAGTTTATTCATCTTCAACATTTTGGAGACGTTTTAGAATGTGTCGTGATCTGTATCTGCAAATTTTGCATGCCATTGAAGCATACGACACATATTTTGTTCAAAAAAAAGATACAGCTCATATTCTCGGATTTTCTGCACTTCAAAAGATGACTTTAGCAGTTATAATACTCGCATATGGAGTGGCAGCAAATGCAGTTGATGATTATATGCGAATTGAGGAAAGCACAACAATTGAAAGTTTGAAACACTTTTGCAATTCAATTGTCGAAATCTTTGGACCTGAATATCTTAGATCTCCATCACCAACTGATATTGCTAGATTACTTGCTATTGGGGATGTTCGTGGGTTTCTGGATATGTTGGGAAGTTTAGATTGCATGCATTGGGAGTTAAAAAATTATCCGATGGCATGGCAAGGTCAATATGTAGGCCATCAAAAAAAGCCAACCATAATTCTTGAAGTAGTAGCTTTTTATGACTTGTGGATTTGGCATGCATTTTTTGGAATGCCTAGATCACACAATGACTTGAATGTCTTGGATTGTTCGCCCTTATTTTCTGATCTTGCCCAAGGGAAAGCTCTGCCTACTAATTGCACAGTTAATGGACACACTTACAATATGGGTTGTTATCTTGCTAATGGTATATGCCCTCCATGGGCAACATTGGTGCAGACAATCTCCTCTCCCCAAGGAGCAATGAAGCATCATTTTTCTATGATGCAAGAGTCAGCAAGGAAGGATGTAGAGCAGGCATTCAGAGTGCTCCAATCCCTATTTGCAATTGTAGGTGGTCTAGTACATTTTTAAGATCCCAAAATCCTTGGTAACATAATGAAGACTAGCATTATATTGCACAATATGATTGTCGAAGATGAGAGAGACTTCTATCTTGATTTGGATCATGAAATATCATCAAGCACCTCAGCAGTAGTACTATCTACTACCAGTAACAATGCCTTTGAATTGTTTATATCCCGTCATTTAGGTATTAGAGATAAGAATACATATCATGCCCTTCGCAATGATTTAATTGAACGTATGTGACAACTTCATGGTGAAAAGTAACTTGACCATGTGGACAAGAGGATGAACTGTTTGTTGGCTTTTTTGATTAGGAGGTGTTTAGGGTGATTGATTTGTCAGTGTTTGTTGTTGTTTTGGTAGTAAAGATTGTCTTACACCTGCACACATATATCAGTTTTGCAACTAAATGCATGAAATGAATATATAATGTTTTTGGATATGGTCTTATCTTATTCCAGATGATTATTGGATTTCATTATTTTACTATATTTTTCGCAATTGACATTTTACTGTTATCTAACTTTTATTTGTAATGCATAACAGTTGACTTTGCATTTCCAATTTAATTATGGGAACAAGTCAATTACTGAAATTTTATTTAAAGAAATTATACTTTGTATCTAAAGTATTATTGGTCCTTCAATAATACTTAAAATCCACTTTACTGTCAATATACAATTTATTGATCTAAAATGACATTGACCTTTTTCATTTATATGATGATAATAGTGTGTAATTTGTTTACCCTCTACAAAACTATTATTTGTTATCACTTTGATCTTGAAAATAGCACATTTTTTCCACTGTGATCTATTGGTTCATAGCCAGAAAAAAAAAAAAAACTACTGTCAAATAGTTATCATCTCCAAATTACAATTTGACAGTAGTTGATGCTTTTTTTTTTTTTTTTTTTTTTTAATGTACATCAGCCATGCATTTTGAAGTTGATGGGAACATCAATGTATACATTGTCATGTTCTACAAGACTCAAAACATTGAATTGGCATGAGAAGGCTCAAAACCATTCAAGGCCACACCTACTTCATTCATGATCAATCACCTCATTCAATATGTATATCTACCTCATTGATTATCATATACTGCCTCACTTATCTATAAAGCAACATCACTATGTCTGTATGTTTGTGGTGTGGACAAAAACAAGAAGCAGCACCACAATTGCAAACCAAAAGCAAAAAAGCAGAACAAGAAGCTACACACAACTGGTTGACCGAAGGGACATCTGGCAGGATGACCGACCAGTCAATCGGTGGCTTCACTCTCCACTTCAACTACAGACAGGCTCCAGAGTTAAGGGTTCAACCTCTCTATTCCTTTTTCTATTGCTTACATTTTCACACCATTTTGTAACTATTCTGTTCCTTGACATTTTTAGATAGTCATGCGTAGAACCAAAAGAACAAAAAGTGAACCTAGACCATCCTCCAACCCTATTCCACGTCAACAACCACCTCAACAATAGTATCCAACTCAAGATTTTCTAACTTACAGTCATAAACAAGCCTTTCCAAACTTCTGCAGCCGACCTAGTGTCACCAGTAGAAAGATAAATCTTTCTCCTCAATATGATACTCTGTTGGTTATCAAACTTAAAACTATGAGGTGGATAAATTTGATCAATTTACCATAGAAGGTATATCCTCATCTTGTTTCTCTTTTTTATGTTCACTTGGAACGTATATCTAAAGATGATGGAAACTATACTATTAAGTCTTATGTGAAAGGTAAACACATAGAATTTAATATCCCCACTTTGGCATGAATTATTGGAGTTGAGCAAAGGGAGATGCAAGTCTACTTTCACAATGAGTATGAAATGATTGATATTGTTGGCAACATAACTGAAGTATATTTTATTATTTGTGATAGTAAATTTACTGGAAGTAATTTGCAAGCAAAACCTTTGAAACCCCACCTTCGTATTCTCCACCGATACATAATAGAAAATGTCACTCCAAAAGGAGGACATTTTGATGTAGTTCTAGTTTTTAATGCTTATTTGCTCTACTGTTTTGAAGTTGGCCACAAATTAGATTTATGCTATATACTCATGAAAGAAATAGTAGTTGCAAATCTTAATATATGTGGCCGGTCATTAGTTTTTGGAGCTCTGCTTACAAAAATTTTCAAAGCTTTCAAGATCAAACTTGTAGGTGAAATAGAAACAAAAATATCAGCTGTGATTTCAGAGTACACACTCACCTGAGCTGGCAGTGCTGATTTGTTATTGCAAAGTCTAAATGCACCAACAGATGATCCCCAACATGATGAGAATACCATGCCACCACCTCAACAACCTCGATACTAGACTGATTTTTTGTCTATGGAACAAGAACGACACAATCAGCGCGTTCAATGGGAAAAACACATGGCAAATTAGTTTGACGCATTTGGCACCACTCAGAACGCATTAATTCGACAATTTAGTGAGTTTCGTGTGGACACTGAAAGACATCATGAACAAGCAACCAATCGCATTGAGCAAAATGAGCACCGAGTGACTGACATCTACCATCACTACTTCCCTCTACCACCACCTGACACTGACCTTTGAAGTTATTGATAGAGAAACTGGATGTAGTTTCAATTTGTGGTGTTTTTTTGGATGTACTAGTACTATGTGGTTTTTAATTTTTGAATGGATATATTATTTGTGAATGGTGAACTTCAAATGTGTCTTGACAACCCTTTAAAAAAAACCTCTAACACTATTGTAATGGATGACATTTTGCAAGTGATACACATTGTTTCCTCACAAAAACACTGTCACTTGGAAAATAAAATAATAATAAATGTTTATTTTTCAAAACAGTTGCAATAGATAGCAATAGCAATAGGAACCACAATATCCTACAATATGAAACAGGGCTTTAGGACTCAATTGCGAAAAAATATGAAAATAAAAAATCTACAATATGAAACATGGCTTTAGGCCTCAATATCCTACAATATCCTACAATGGCTTTAGGCCTCAACTGCAAAAACATGTGAAAATTTTCATATATTATCACGTGTCTTAAAATTTACATAGCTAAATATTTTAAATAACTTCCTATATTTTATGAGACAAGTTGTTATCAGTAGTAACTATTTTTCATCATTATTTATTTCTAAAATAAAACAAAAAGTCAAGAAATATCCTTACTATGAGCAAATCAATAGTAAAATAAATTTCACATCATTACTATAAGAAGATCATGAATAAAATCAATTACTAAAACAATAATAAATAAAACAAAAAAATATGAAAATTGATATGAAACTAACTGGGCTCAAAAAAGCGGTCTTCATAAAATAGTCAAGCAAATCTATTTATTGATCGAAATAAGATTTGTCATTAAAGCTCTTTATAGTAGGACCTTTGCATAGGATTTAAATTGATCATATCCATTAACATTATTTTATACTCTTCATTTCGTTGTTCTCTTTCATTCATCATAGATAATATTTTCAGTTGTTCCTCCTTGTCCTCAGCCCTTCTTCGACGTTCTGCAGCCTTTTGTTTATGTTCTATCGCCGTTTGTTCATCTCGATCAACACTTCTAGAGGACATAGTTGACAACACTTCAACAATTTTAGACTGGTTGGCTGCCATTTCATCAAACCTAACATCGTGGCTTGCTTATTTCTTCAACTTTTCTTTCGCAGCCTTAGTACCAATTGGTCGTGTTGATGTACTACTTCGTTGTTGGTCCAAATATATATTGTTGTTGGGTTCCAATGCCTCACCTTCAGTTGTTGGAGTCGAATATGGATTTGCTAGTAGTGTGGGTTTATTGCCTTGTGTTCTAATTTCATCTCACTTACAACTTTGGCGCAAAATTTTCCAACTTGTATCAAATGTGAAGTGTTTTTTTTTTTTTAATTGCATGATACATGCGCTTAACTTCAATAACTTAAAAACGAAATACATAGTAAGTATAACAAGTAGATAAAAATCAGAAAATATATATAGTATAACAACCAATAAAAATTACCTTGTCTACCTCATTTGTTCCACTTTGTTGCCTCAATTGAATTTGTTCAAGAAAAACCACAGAACTTATTAATTGCCTTTTGCATCACAGACCAACGGTGAGATAAATAAATACGGTTTTGATTTGATTGACCATTTAATTGTGAATTAAAATAAATGAGTACCCGTTCCCAAAATATTGACATGGTCGGACTATTACCTGCAATGGGATCTTAAGAGACGGCCAACCAAATCTACATAAAGTTTCATCTTCTATAATGGTGAACGCTTTACCACGAGGAATACAAGATGTTTTGGAAATAATACTTGTATCATTGCTCTAGAAAAAAATTTGTGATTCGTCAAACGTTTCAAAATCTTACATAGTTTGAAGGTAAAATTTGTAGAACTAAACTAGTTCAAAAAAAATCAATACGATCGAAAATTGAAGTTGATAGTGAAACATATTGTACAAGAAAAAAGTGACAAATTAAAGAAAACCTGAAGGTTTAAATTAACAATAACTAGCTCATAAAAGGAACAACTGAAAAATTAGAGACCATAAGAATATTGAAGGAAATTATAACAAAGAAAACAGAAACTGTAATGATATTGTAAAAGTAAAATATAAATCAGCTCATATTTTATAGATACCACATTAACAATAACTTTGATAAACCCTCTGCAAAACCAACTTTGATAAACCCTCTACAATACCAACAATAACCTTACAGGGCAGACACCTTGCAAAAGCAACGACTAATCTTATATAGCATTTTTGTATCTTCATGCATCCTCCAACGCTCTACTACACTTCCCTTAATTGTTGGTCAGAAATTTGGTATTGCTGGCACACAAGTCACACAATTTTGCAAGCCTATATACACAAAGGATGTCTAGGAGGACATCTGCTTGGTCGTCCGAGGGCATACATTGCTGTGGGAAGTTATCTACTAACTGGATGACTAGGGGGACAACCAACCGAACGTTCGGCCGATTGTCCAAACCAACAGCACTAAACAGTGAAATAGTGAAGGCTGCCAAAAATCCTTTATTTGGTGAAAGATTATTTATATTCTCGATTTGATATCAATTTGGTGAAACCGTTGGAGCTGAAAAATGATTGCTTCTTCATCAAATTCAAATTTGATAAATCATTTGATACAACGTTGGAGATAGCCTAAGAACCCAATAAAATGCTTTCTTTATTTACTTATTTTTTTATTATTTGATTAAACAAAAACTAAGTAAGATATTTTATCATAGTCCCCAAAACGACTTGTCAGTACAAATTCTGAAGCACTTCGTTTGAATGAAATGATTTGGTAAAAAATTGTAAGAAATAAAAAATACTTTTATTTGTTGTTTTAATTGTCAATCAAACATTAAAAATTATATATATTTTTGTACAAAATTAATTTACATGATTTTTTTTTTGTGTGTGTGTGTGTGTGTGTGTATAACATAGACTACGTCAAAACAAATGAAACTTAATCTACACAATTTTTGTTTAATTTTTAATTTATGTCTCCTAGTGTGAGATCCGCCCAATAATTTAAAAATTATTTATTTTAATTGATTTATCCCTTTTCTTCACTTTCTTCTCTTCTTAATTTTTTATTTTTATTTGTAATGAGTAGTACTCCTAAACTGAAGCAGTAATAATAGACGAGGAGAATAGGGCGGGGATGTGTGGTGTGGGAAAAACCAAACTCGGAAAAATCGAACCCTGTTAAGGGCGGGGTGGTGATATAAAATTGGTTCTCATTAGGGATCAAGGACAAAGATGAAAAAAATATTAAAATAAAAAATCAAGAATGAAGAGTGTAAAACTCATCTCGTTGTAATTTCTATTTCCCATGACCTCACTCCATAATCAAAATCACTCAAATCAAACAACCAAAACCATAGAATAAAATAAAATAAAAAAATCCACCATCTAAAGTCCTATATCAATTCAACCTATCGCACCATAAAAAAAAACCTTTTTCTTGTCCTTCGCTATGATATGCTCAAATCACTTAAAAATGGTGAATGTGGGTGTTGATTTCTAACCTCATAACCAAACAGGAAACTTAGCTGGAGAGCATGCGGTAGAATAGATCAAGCTAACCACCTGCCAACAAGAAGATGAGAATACCACAGCAGCTCGTCCACTAGGAGGCACTCCAACGATCAAGTCAATTAACTTATCTCTTAAAGATATCAAACAAGTACTCAATGTACAGAATAAAAGCATACCTTAGACCCATGGGGGTGCCTCACTTTTATAGCCAACAGTGCCTTAGTTCCCTAGAAGTCTCACTTCATAGGACTCAAGCACAATGCTTATCTCGAACTCTCAACTAGATAGGGATAAAATCCTCAAGAGCCTTATCCTTATCCAAACTAAGTGCTTTCTTTGATCTAGGACTCTTGTCCTTTATCCAGATATCTCGGATTTCATATTACCGCACCAAACCTCAGCAATACCACAATCACCTCAGCAAACATGACCCACCCACGTGGCACCTCAGCCGACATCTCGAAGGCACCTGGCCATGTGGCGTCATTCTCAAAATACTTTTCCATAACTGCCCCTAGGTTCTATTACCTCAGCAACCTGAGGTGATGGAACCCATCTCGTTTGATTTCTAACCATATCAGTGTAACAAACCCGACCAGTGATTAACTATTAATCCATGATTAAGGATTCCTAATAAGTAATTAAGATGAAATTTTGAATTAATTGCATGTGAATTGCATTATTTGTGTTTATATCTGTTCATGTTAGGAATATTTGTGTGTGTTTCTGTTCTGTTTTGCTAATTGAAGGCCTTATTGGCATCCGATCACGAAATTGACTTAGTTTATGTGTTATTTGAAATTTTTGGGAATTTATGGTAGGTTGAATTGAAATTCGATTTGAAACCAAATAATTAGAATAAAATGATGTTAATTAGTTATCTTTAACTCAAGTTAATTAAGCTTCATTAATTGAGCCTATATAAGGCTTATACACCATTTAGACTCATCTTTGAGACTTCAAAATGTGAGAGAGGGAGAATCAGAGTGAGAGAGTTGAATTCAAGAAGGAAATGGAGGATTTGCTAGAGAATTAGAGGGGATTGGAAGAATTGAACAAGAACTCACTAGGATTCACCCTCAAGGTAAGAGTTCAACCTTTCAATTATGTAATTATAATATCTAGGACATGAACTCTAGAGAATTAAGTGGTGTAATGCAAGAATTGAGCTAGAATTGATGAATTTAAGCAAGATTCATACATGCATGCATTTTCATCACATTTTGAGTTTGAATTTCAAACAAATCTCACATGCATGTGTCTATCTTGGCTTCGTTTTGAGAATTTATCAAGTTTCTCACCATTTTATCTAAACTGATCATGTTTTGGACAAGTTTGAGTTCATAGCATTGCATACATGTCATATACATGTAAGTTACTCTTGGGCCTTGATTTTGGGAAATGGTTTTGAATTCATGATGTTTTGCAAGTTTATACAAGTTTCCTTGAGTTTTTGGCCCCAAAGAATATGATTTGCAGCTTTGAGTTGAGTTTTGAAGCTTAGAAGCAAATCTTGAAATTTCATAATTTTATCTCTCCACTCGAGCGACAGATTATGCGCTCACTCTTAGTTTTGCACTTTGACTCGAGCATAAAATGCATGCTCCCAGAAGTTTACCATTTTTGTAGATCGCTTGAGCGACCAGAGTCGCGTGGTCGCTCGAGCGAAGACCTCAGTCACACGCTCGAGTGACCGTTGAGGAGCCATAAAGTGGAAAAATCAATCAACTAGTATTTTTGCAGAGTTTACACACCGCTCGAGTGACCGAAGTTGCGCTCGAGCGACAACCCTTATTTGTGAACCTCCGCTTGAGCAAAGGAAGTTGCGCTCGAGTGAAGCCCCTGTTTTCAGCAAATCTGACTAAGTGTTTTTAAGAACATTTTGGCATCTTCATTGCATCCTATGCATTCCTAGGCCATGATTAGGACATAATAATGAGGATAAGACTTAGAAATACACTAAGAACGAAACATAATGAGTTAAGTACTATCCGAGTGTGTGTTTCAATCTGTGTGTCTATTATGTTTGTGTAGGTCACGCACCGCAAGTTATCTGATTTGTCTACTCTGTTTGTCTGCTCTGGAGCTATCTGTGAGTAATAACTTAGTAAAGCTATGCTCAACTTTAGTTATTTTTCTATATGATGCAATAACATCTGTTTTATGAAATGTTATATTTTGTACAATGAATGATTGTCCAATTTTTGACAAGTATTCGTGGCATCCTTAGCTCATGACCCTTGCCCGGGGGCAATAATACCGTGGTCTCATGGCCCTCGCCCGGGGGTAACAATACCATGGCTTAAGTATGTTATTTGTTCCCAATACCGGAGGTTCCTTCATGGAACTGATCAAGTATAATGCTCTGTATCTGATCTGTTAGCGTTAATGGGTGTACCACGTATGATCATCTGTGAAATGAATAAGCATATGCTTCTAAAATCTGAATAAGAATTATAAATCTATTTCTGCTTTTTGAATCTGCTATGGGACAACATTCATTTAACCCTTTACTCTGTTATTATTCACTGGGCTTTCGCTCACTATTTATATTATGTATGTAGGTGACCAGATGAGTAACCAGGCCTAAAGTTGATGGCCTAGAGTTTGATTTTGTCAGCCAGCCTCAGTGCCTCCCAAGGAGGTTCCGTTTGAAGAAGCCTAGTTTTGTGAATCATGTCAAGGCCATTTAGGTTTTGTTTTGTTTATTTGTATCCTGGGCTAAGTCCTTTATGATACTATCTGTATAGTAACGCATGATGTATGAAACTTTGACGTCATATGTATATATTTAAGTTTAAATTTTCAGTCCCATGTATGTCTCCACAGCTCTATAGATGTTGTATGTTTATATTTACTTCCATTAGCCCCTTATATTTTGTTATTCTGTTCAGAGGCCATGGGTAATCCCAGGATTATTGATCGATTACGACACTAAACCTACAGGGGTGGGTTTGGATCGTGATAGTCAGGCAGATAAATGTACTTCTTCGACCGAGATCATGACTCGTCAGTTTTACGTAACCAAGACTCAGATGCCCACTTTATCAAGAATCAAGAACCAAGAACCAAGTTCTTTCAACATCTCAACCAAAATCGCTTCACTAGCCAAGGTCATTACCCCACTAGTTCAGGAATTCTAAGAATCTCAACTGCGCGTGAGCTGTCACGCTCCATTACTCCAACTGTTTCATCCACGTGCCACAACCTTATTGGTCCGTACCTGTCACGCGTCATTATGTCACATCAATTCTACCCACGCAGCCTGTCAGGTATGTCGTCCAAGGCAGTTTCATCATGTTTTTTGCCTTTTCATTTTTTGACAAAACTTTCTTTCCTCTCTCTTCGTCTCTTCACTTTGTAAACGCAAACCCTCTCTCTTGTCAGACTTTCTCTCTCTACAAAATTTCTCTCAATCATCCATTTTCGTTCCTTCGAGCTATCTGCAACCGTCTGTTCATCACCTCCGGCGAGCCTTTCACCATTTGGTTCTTGTCATCATCATCGTCTGACTCCGGCGAGCTTCATTTCAACGTCTACTTCTCTACTTCTCCCTGTAAGTACCCTATTTCTTTTACACTCTTCTTACTGTTCTCAAGTACATTTCTTTTTTGTGCTATTATACACATCTGTGCCTACGCTTGTGTTGTTATTGAATCTGTATCTAGATTCAAATCCTCTATTCTACACGTTTTTTGCCTTGATTAGTTTAATGTTCTGAGTTTGAATCATCATTTCTTGCTTCAAGTGTGTTCTTAAATACATAGCACTACACTTGCCATATCTGTGTTCTTTTCTTCCTTTACCTTGGTTTTGAATCATGTTTTTCTAGCTTGTTTCCAGATTCTTGCCCCTTGAGTCTTGTTCATGTCGATAATTCTTGCATAGATTTAGGATTGGGATTTGTTAGAAACCATTCTTAGGAAAAATTGAAACAAAAACTTCCTTAGATCTTTAGAATCCCTACCTTAGTGCTCATTAGGGTCTCGCCAAGGTACTAAGAACCTTCCTCGACATAAACCACTACCATAATCCATTAAACTGAGGTCATGGGAATGTTTAAGTGGGGGGTAGATTCACCCAGTAAATTAGAACACTTTTGCCAAGAGTTTAAGATTTCGGCTGACGTCCACCTTAGGCTAGCTGGTGAAGAGGCTTATATTATGCTTGGAGAAACCTACATGCCATTTCCAATTGTGTCCATAATCGAGAACGGAGTTAGATTCCCCATTGACATTCTTTTCCGAGAAGTTTTGCACTTCTACAAACTTAACCCGATGTAATTAGCCATTAATACGTTTAGGGCTATCAACGGCATAGCTGAGCTGTCTCGCCTAGAAAACGCTAGGATCACCCTCTCTGATATCCAATACTACTACACCATGTGTGGCCTCAAGTCCACCAGTGGCTACACTTATTACCTCAAACCCAGATCTACTGCATACAAACTGATAACCAACCTCCTAGACTCCAACAAAGGTGTTAGTGAAGACTATATCATTGTCTCGGGCAACTGGGAGTTTGCGCCAAATGATGACCTTCATCTCCACCCCTTGCATCGTGGAGTCTTTAGGGAAGATGAGGGTAAGAACTTAGTCATCCCAAGGTCCCATATTCTTAACATTCATGCATATATCTCTTTTTGGTTCTAATGTTTTCTTTCATTTTGTAGCTCTTCCTTAGCCGAGCAAATCTTTTCGAAAGTCCTACGTCCTGAGCCGAGATCTCAAAGGGCTTCTAGACTTTCTATTGAAGATTGCAAGGCCTCAGTCTTGTTAAATTACGTGCCGACCTACAGATCACCACTTCTCGACGTCCCTAGAAGAAGCAAAACTCCACTATCTGCTTCAACTCAACAAGTCACTTCTTTGCCAAGGCCAGATTAGGCATCAACGCCTGATCCAGTGAACGAGCCATTCACTTATGCTCCAGCCCAACTTATTCCTCCATTGCAACGTCAATGCCGTCGCTGACCTTTGTACACTCCTGCCAGTAGAACGCGTAGCCGAAAGAGTCGAGGGCCAAATGCGCTAAGTTACGATCCAGCGAATCCTCCACTAGCCCTTTTGGCACTTAAACTCGGCATTGGAGTAACCGTCGCGGCCACCTCCGAAAAGATAGCTTGCAAACCGGCAGTTGTCGAGGACCTATTAGTTGATCTGCCTGATGTTGTGTCCTTGTAATCTACGCCATCTCCCCAGCCCAAGCCAAAGCAAAAGAGGGTAAAGAAGGCTAAGGCCAAGGCTACAATCACCCAAATCCCCTTTGATTCTGAAAAGGATCCAGAGGATTCTCTCACAATATCCAAACTAGCCGACACCAAGAAGAGGCCTGCCGAGGCTGAGTCATCTGATGTGCCTCCAACAAAAAAACTAAGATCTAAAGGCCCAGAGGGTGAGAGTGGTTTCCACCCTGAGGAAACCTAGGCCCCCGAGGTCCTAGTTGGTAATCAACCTCTCAAAGCTGACGACAGTGCCATAGAGAGCCTCGAAGTCGGCGCTGCCCAATCCACAACCGTTCTTCTTCCAGCCGACATAAACTAGCTCGCCAGCTTCAACCAATATAAAAACTTTACCATGATTGTACGACACTCCGTCTTGGTAAGTTTCTGACCTTTTGTCCTTCTATTCAACTTTTATTTCAGTCATTTGTACTTAGCCAATATTTTTCTAACTTGCTTCTTCTCTTGTAGGCCATCCAGCCATGCGGTCAAG
This sequence comes from Camellia japonica, assembly GCA_030407325.1. NCBI lineage: Eukaryota > Viridiplantae > Streptophyta > Magnoliopsida > Ericales > Theaceae > Camellia > Camellia japonica. Next base: position 148,476,195 of record JAPPVO010000059.1, read on the forward strand.
GTCGAGTTGGTAAAAAAGGATCTCACGAAAAAGACGCAAGAAGCTACAGGTCTCCTGACTTCACTCAACAAAGTCGAGACCTGCATTAAGCCGTTTGAAAGACAAAGCCAACGCTGCCAAGACCACTCAAAACAAGGCAGAGGCCGCTGCAAAGGAAGCCAAGGACGCGACCAAGGCAGCCGAGGCGAAATACGCCAAGGCTGAGGCTAAGGCTGCTGAGGCTGAGGGCAAGCTCAAAGAGGCGTTGGAAACCAAGGAGGCCGAGGTCAAGGCCACCGATGAGAAGGCCTACGAGGAGGGGCAAGCCGATATTCGGGACTAGTATAAACCGCAAGTTAGTCTAGCCTATAATAAAGGCTATTACCTCGGCTGAATGGCGGCCTTCAAGGAGTTGTCCGTCCCCAACGACTCGCCTCTTCGTGACATCAACCGACTCAACGTGTCCTTTCATCCCCCGTCTAACCAGTTCGAGGAAGACGACGACAAAGAAGAGGCCGACGCCGAAGTCACTACTGGAACCAAGTCCTTAACTCTCAACAATTAGGTCCTGGACCTGACCGGAGAGGAGGAGGGCAAGGTTTCTAAGAGCACTTCTCCCAAGAAGGCCACCTCTGACGCCGAAGTTATCACCGCCGAGAAAAACCTAGGTCAAACTCTCCTGGAAATCGATGCCGAGTTAGTGGCTGAGAATAACACATTGGTCACCGAGGCCAACTCAACACCAACCGCGAAAATGAACCAACCAGAGAACCATGCAGATACTTAGAATTTTTTCCTTTTCTTTTTGGTTGTACTTTTTCTTCTTCTTTAGGCAATTGCAACTTTTCTTTTGAACAACTTCTATTTTTGTCAGGCCGAAGTGCCTCGTTTTGTAGCCGAATAAGCTCCTCCTTTAATGCATGTCTTTCTTCCTTTTCTTCCAAGTGTTGGATATTTGCCTTTCATAATTGTTTTATGTATGCTTTGCTATCTTCTCTGTGTTATATGTTTCCATACTTAGACTTTTTCTTATCTTTCCAAGTCTAACGACCTGGTTCCTTACCTCGGATTAGAATACTTCGGGTACTTTATCTTGGATTACCACTAATCGATTATCTCGGATAGTATCTCTAATATTTGTCTCGGATAACTTCAACTTGTAAAATTTTTCATTTTTCTCAATAACTTTTCATAAGTGTTATACTTATTCATGCTTCATGCCCCCTAATGTGGACCTAAGTATCACTTATGTTCACATTAAGGATGCATCACTTGATTCTTGCCTAAGTCTATCTTAGATATCCATGACCAAGGTCATCACGTTTGGCTCACCCAAACTAAACACTTGAGGCTTGACCTCAGTGCATTGAGAGTACTATCTACCTTGGCTTTTCACACAAACCGACCAGAACATGCCTTGTCTCACATTGAAACATCGCCTTTTTACAAGTGTTGTGCTTTTTTTAACTTATTCATGTTTCTTGCCCCTCTAATGTGAACCTAAGTATCACTTATGTTCACATTAAGGATGCATCGCCTGGTTCTTGCCTAAGTCCAACTTAGACATCCATGACCAAGGTCATCGCATTTGGCTCGCCCAAACTAAACACTTAAGGCTTGACCTCAGTGTATCGAGAGTACTATGTACCTCGGCTTTTCGCACAAACTGACCAAAACGTTACAAGTTTCGCCTTGTTTCATACTAAAACATCACCTTAAACTTAGTTCAACTTTGCCATTATGGTAAGTCTAAGTTAATCGCCTTGTTCACCACAGGAACATTGCCTTATACTTAGTTCAACTCTACTATCATGGCAAGTCTAAGTTAATCTCCTTATTCACCACGGGAACATCACCTTTTACTTAGTTCAACTCTGCCATCATGGCAAGTCTAAGTTAATCGTCGTGTTCACCACAAGAACATCACCTTAAGACTTTTTCAGTCTTATCTCATAATCATAAACAACATTTTGTAAGAACAAAATCAATACTAGTATTTCATTAATACTTCAGCTAACATCCATTACATAGAGAGGAATTTTGAAAAACAAAAATCAATGGTAAAAAATTTTCAAATTGCCGATATTCCATGGTCTTTGCAACTCCTTGCCATCAGTGTCTTCAAGCCGGTAATCACCATTGTCAGTGACTGAGATGATGCAATATGGTCCTCCCCAATTCGGGCCAAGCTTGCCCTCCCTGAGATCCTTCTTATTGCTGACTTCCTTCCTTAGGATGAGATCTCCAATCTGAAACTCCCTAGGATTGATCTTCTTGTTATATGCCCTGGCAAGTTGCTATTAGTATGCCCCTAATCGGATTGTTGCTCTTTCTCTTCTTTCTTCAATTGCTTGTACCTGGACCAGAGTTAGTTTCCTTGCTCTCTGAATCATGAGTTTTGTCGACCTATCCATGTTAAGTTTGTGGCAGGTGACCTCGAGGCTAACCCTTGGCATCTCGTAGGATGTTTTGGCAAACACCTCTATGTTTACTCTCAAAAAATTCTCCAGCTTCCTCTCCTCTTCCTCGGCGAAACTAGAGCTGAGGAGGAAGAATCACTCATCATCGCCTTCCTGTACTAGAACCTTTTCCAAAGGTTCTTCACTCTTGTCGGCAGGTTCTTTGCCAACATCATCCAAGACCTCCATGTCTTCGCCATCAATCTCTGATGTCTCTGTTTCCCTCACATTGTAAGTGTACTTCATTGCTACCATGGAGTAATTTTTCACTTGCACTTGGTCTCCCCTCACCTCTTCTATCCTATGTTCAGTTGGGAATCACAACAGTTGGTGCAGCGTTGAGGGAATAGCCCTCATTGCATGCTGCCAAGGTCTTTCCAGAATGACGTTATATGAGGATGGGGTATCTATCATGGTAAACTCTATAGTTACCTTCTTGGTCCCTGCCTACACCTCCAGACTCATGGTTCCTAGCGGCCATGTTGGCGTCCCATTGAATTCAACCATACGGCTATCAGATTGCTTCAGATCATGCTTATGAAGGCCGAGCTCCTTGTAACATCTGACGTACATGATGTCACAAAAGCTGCCTGGATCAATTAAGATGCGCCTCACTTGTTAGTCTCCAACTTTCAATGTTACCACCAGAGCATCGTTATATGGATGTTGTACCATATCTAAGTCCACCTCTATGAAAGATATCATCGGCCCCCGACATCCATCTATCTTGGGATTCTTCTGCTAGATCTGGTAGACATGCTGCAGATACCTTACCCTCTGAGTCTCACCTTAGATCTCGTTCTCATTAACCTTCGTGTGGATTACGTTGATGACCCATGGTCTATCCACCTGTGGAGGTGGTGGTGCTGCCGGCGCCTAGGCTAACTTCATTTGTTCCTCTCTTATTTTTGTTTCGTCGATTAGGTCTCTCAGGTCTCTCAGGTGTCCTTGTCTGACCAAATCTTCCAAGTACGACTTCAAAGCCCAGCATCCCTAGGTCATGTGTTCATTTTCCTCGTGGTAGGCACAGTGCTTCCCAGGGTTCCTGCCCATGTATTCTCCCGAGTCCTTCTATGGTGCCCTGTAGTATGGTTGATTCCTGATTCTCTCCAAGATCTTATAGATGAGGATCTTGAAAACTGTACTCACTGCCTGCATGGATCTCAATCCTAACTACAGCCTATCAACACCGGTATTTTCTCGGCCTTGCTTCAGCGAGCTGTTTCGTTTTTCTTGTTTCAATGCATTCGTCTTCTTCGCATTTCTGTTTTCTTCTGCCCTAGTGTATTTTTTGATCTGCACCATTAATTCCTCCATGTTGTTCGGGAGTGTCTTCGCAAGCGATTGTCGAAGTGGGCAATTATCATCTAAGTTGTTCTTAAAAGATACGACTGCGAGTTACTGGTTACAAGCTGGAATTCGGTTGTAAACCTCATAATACCTCTTGGCGTAGGCCCTAAGACCTTTGCTATCGCTGATCTTTAAAGCCAGTAGGGAATCTACTCTCAGTGGCTGTAATCTGTTTGTAACAAACCTGGCCACAAATATCTCGGCCAGGCCTTCCCAATTCTTCACACATCCTTTCGGCAGTTTGTGGAACCAATCGAATGTTATTTCTCCAAATGATGATGGGAACACCTACACAAGAGCTGCTCATTCCCACTCCACAAAGCCATTGAATTTAAATATAAACTAACATGAAAGTTCAGGTCAAACTTACCATTATAGATTTGAAACCTTGGCATGTTGAATCTTTGCGACACTTTGAACGCATCCAATTCCACTGAGAACAGTGTCTTTGGCTGGACATTGGATATGATCTCGGCATCGTGCCTTTTCCTTTGGAAGTAATCTCTCAAGTCCTCCTTTGTTTGTCCAAGAGCTCGGTTGTTAGTCAACTTCACCCTTTTCAGCGCGCTGCTTACTGTGTTAAGATGTGTCCTTTTGGACTTCTCCACGTCCCTTCCATCATCAAAACAAAGGCCCTGCCCTTGGATTTGCTGAGATCCCCTAACATAGGTCCCCTTAGTCCGTGGTGTCCTCTATGACTCCCTCGCCATGACTATGTCCACCCGATATCTCATGATTACCGATGTGAATTTCCCTGTCCCTTAGCATGCTGTGAGACAATTGGTACTGTCTTCTATCCCCCCCTTTGGACACCGGCTTTTGCTACTGGGGCTGGTGTATCCTACAATAGAAACGCTGGTTGCATCACATTGTTCTGCGTCATAAAGTTGACTACCGTCTATAAGTCTGTCAACTTGTTTTTCATGTCCTTTAATTCCTCGTCTCTTCTCAGGCATCTATCCTTTCATAACTGAAGATCACTCTCATGGTAGTATTCATCTCGGCTACCTCTTTTCGGGCCATTTTGGTCCCTGGTGACATTGTTTGCCTTGGGATTCACTTCCTGAATTTTTTCATCATTGCTTCCTCCTCCAGTATTGGGATCCATGTGTTCCTTCTCCTCACTGTGAATGTCATTCCCGATCCTCACTTCATGTCTGTTGTTGGCCATCTATCCTAACTAAGTTTCCACTGATGGCGCCAAATTATGGTTGTTGATTTCTGACCTCACAACCAAACAGGGAACTTAGCTGGAGAGCACGTAGCAAAATAGATTAATTCAACCACCTATCAACAAGAAGATGAGAATACCACAATGGCTCGTCCACTCGGAGGCACTCTAACGATCAAGTCAATCAACTTATCTCTCAAAGATATCAAACAAGTACTCAATGCATAGAATAAAAGCATACTTTAGACCCAAGGGGGTTCACTTTTATAGCCAACAGTGCCCTAGTCCCCTAAAAGTCTCACTTCATATGACTCAAGCACAATGCTTATCTCGAACTCTCAGCTAGATAGGGATAAACTCTTCAAGAGTCTTATCCTTATCCAGACTAAGTGCCTTTTTTCATCTAGGATTCTTGTCCTCTATCCAGATATCTCAGATTTTGAAATTACTACACCAAACCTCGGCAATACTGCAATCACCTCAGCAAACATAACCCGTCTACATGGCATATCGGCCGACATCTCAAAGGCACTTTTAGCCACGTGCGCGTCATTCTCAAAATACTTCCCCACAGTGAATTTCGATGACTCGACTTCCGAAGCTTTGTTTGTAGATGTTTTGGTTATGCTTATTACAATGTAATAGATATATATATATATATATATGGTTATGTTTGGTTCCAACATATAATAAGGGTATCTTGGTCTTTTTGAATACTCTAACGTTGTATTTGGTTGACAAATTTAGAAAGAAATTTGAAAAGGAAAAAGAAAAAAGTGTAAAATTAAGTAAAATGTAGGTATTTTATATTTACATTTTACCTATAGTTTCCAAATCCTTTTTTTAAATTTATCAACCAAACATAGTACAAGTATATCCAATGTAAAAAAAGAACATGTTGAAAGGAGAGCAAGTCGTAAGGACTTATTCGATAAATTTCTTAACACATCGGCAACAAGATGACAATCATTAACTCACTATAGGGGTTGTTTGGTTAGAACTTTTTGGCTAACAAAGCACAAAAGATAAAATAGACTAAATAAGTCAATAAAACAAAATGTTACATTTAAACCATAATTATTTTATTTTTTTCTCTCACAAAAGTCAAAAAAAAATCAAAAAAGTCAAATCAAACAAACTTTTAATTCCAAACTAAAATAGTTAAAAAGTCAAAAAGTCAATTAAAAAACCCAATTGCCAAACGGCAACATAGAATGATGGTTGGGCTGACGTTACAGGGTCAGTCTCACGAAACTGCAATGAGCTCCTTACTAATAAAGAGAATGATCAAAGATGTTCAATTGTGTGAAAGATGGGAACAGTAAATGAAATTCAATCCAAATCCCTTACGACATAAGGGGTTTAGAGTAGCAAAATAAAACTAAAAAAGAATTGAGTGTCAAGTTATAAACATTAAAGGGGCAACTCAAAATTAAGTTATAGTTAAGGGGAGTTTATTATAATTTACTCTAATAATTATGTAATTTTTTTCCAAGAGTGAAGTTAACAACGTGATTTTATTTCGATTAATTGTTTGAGTTGTTTTGAGAAAATGGTTAAAAGTTAATTTTTTTAGTTTTTTTTTGGCTTTTTTTTTAAAAAAAAAAATATGTAAAAAATGTGAGAGTTGATATAACTCAAAAAGAATTAAAAGTTGAAATATGACTTTTGACCATCTTTTCAAAATAGCCCTTTATGAGGCAAATTATGAAGGAGACGAAAGTCGCTAATTAAGGAGACCGAAACAGAATTGATGTGTAAAAATATAATTACTGACAAACTCTTATTAAAGAGACCAAAGTAGAATTGATGTATAAAAATAGAATTACCATCAATCCCTGATCAAGGAGACCTGGAGTGGTGGTATTCACAACAAAATGTATTGCTATGTTTGATTCATTTGTTTGAAAAGAAATTTAAAATATAAAATTATAAAAAATTTATGTAAAATATAATTATATTTTATTTATATTTTACTAAAAGAACTAGTTTAGTCACCAATGATCAAACTACGGTCAAAGCTATTGAACAACTCTTCAGTAAAATACAGAAAGTTTACTAGGGAGATTCAACAAAGGTTGATCTAAAGGTTGTTTAGAAGTAACTCATCAGTCAGTTCTAGGTCAACAACTTTGCCCTCAATACCTAACCAAGGTTTAGTAATTAATGAAGAAGATGTTAAAATACAAAATGATAAAATTGATCCCAGTTGGAATATACCCAAATTACCAATTAAAGAAATATATAAAACAACTTTTATACAAAATGCTTTCAAAGTTGCCTTGCATGTTAAAACAATTGAACAAGTTTATGCTTTAGAAAAACCTAGGGAAACTTGCCAATTATTTGATGCTAACTTAATCAAAAGACATTTTAATAATGGTTACAATTTTATTCATATTGGTTTAATTCAAGTTGGTATTAATCCATTAACTATGATAGGAAAAAATACTTCTGTTTTGTTATGTTTAAGAGATGCTCGCTTTCTTGATTACAATAATAGTTTAATGGGTATGATGGAAACTGGTCTTCATAAAGGTCCAGTACATTTCAATTGTTTTCCTGATTTTACTTTGAGTTTACGTGATCCACATAGTTTAGATGCATTAACTCTAAATATTCAATTAAATGGTTCATTTACAAATATGAAAGAAAAAGTTCATAATATTGCTTTGATTTATCGTGTTCATTATAAATTTATAAAAACTAATTTAAATGTTCAAGCCTTGCATAAAAGTCCCAAAGATAAAACTCTGTTAATCCAAAGTAGTCATACTGATTCACATATTAATGTTCCCCAAATGATTGAATGGAAAGATATCAATCTCCCTGATCAATGGATAACTACTAATGAAAATTACAAACATAATCAACAACATTCTTCAATTCAAGATATCCAAGATATTTAACAATACAATGATGGTTCGGTTCGTATTAAATTTAACAGTAGTCAATCCTCTAGACATAGTACATCTAGTGTCCCTACTGAAATTGAAACTGAAGATGAAATATTTAGTACTCCATTATTTCGAAAAAACAATCAAATGCATCTTGGCCAAACTTCAAATAGTAAGCTCAAAGGAATTGATAATTCCACAACTTCTCAAATTAGTAAACCAGTTTATGTTAATCACATTCATATAGCTAATGAAGATGAAGAATCCCAAAATTCTCCAACTCAAACTGATTTTGAAGCTATACCTCCTGTAAACCCTCAACTCATGACAATCAAAAAAGAATTTACTCCTGATTTAAATAAATTACTTATTGATTTTAGATCCAAAGAAAATAGAATTCCACGACATGCCTATCGTGCCAAGTATAATGCTATTCAACAATCCAGAATCACTAGACAATGGTATAATTTTATGATTGAATATGGTTTTGAATTACCCCTTTTAGACTATATTGAAAATCACTACAAAAAATTAAATACAATCACAAAACATAAATGGAAAACTTCCTCTACAACTTCAATTAGCTCTAATCACCCTCCATTAGAAAATATAATTATTGAACATCAAGGTTCTGAAATTCCAGCCTCTCCTTTTAAATTACCTAGTTCCGACCCTGAAATTAAAAAAGTCATTGAACAAAATAATTACACTAATCAGTGCTTAAAAACCATTGGTAAACAATTAGATAAAATAGAAACAACTTTAGATTCCACTACTATTACGTCTACTAAACAACCTTTAGATCAACCTTTGCTGAATCTCCCTAGTAATCATACTAAAAGAACTAGTTTAGTCACCAATGATCAAACTACTGTCAAAGCTATTGAACAACTCTTCAATAAATTATCTACCGTTGATACAGCCTCCCCTTCTAAGGATAAAGGTCTTACTGTTTTAAATCAACAAGTTCCTACCGATACTACTTCTTCTCAATCTGACACTGATAATACTGATAATCAAATCAATCAATTAGCTCAATAGTTTCAATCCTCTAATCTTAATAAAATTCATTATCCAAAAGTTAATCCTCAAACTACCAAAAATTGGTATTCTAAACCTACTCCACCTGATCTCCAATTTGAAGAAACAAATATTAGTAATCAATTCTCTGTTTCTGCTAAACGATTATATGAATGGAATATTGATGGTCTTAGTGAAGATCAAATCTTACAAAAATTAAATCATTTATCTATGGTCTCCAATAGTTACCTTTCCAATTACCCCCAATATTCCCAACCTGAAATTGTTACCTTCATTACATCTGGTTTTACTGGTATGCTCAAATCTTGGTGGGAAAAATACCTTACTAATGATCAACGAGACTCTATTATTTATGCTAATCAAGTAGATGAAAATGATATGCTTATTTTTGATGAAACTATTGGATGTTGTCACCCTGACGGTATCAATACATTAATCTACACAATTGTTAGACATTTCATAAGAGCACCTACTAATATCTATTCTCGCATACATGATCAACTTAGTAACCTTACTTGCCCAACTTTAAGTGATTTTAGATGGTATAAAGATGTTTTCACCTCTAGAGTTATGTTAAGAGAAGACTGTACAAAATCATTTTAGAAAGAAAAATTTATTAATGGCTTACCTAGTTTATTTGCTCATAAAATATGTGATGTTCTTAGTCAACCTACTGGTATTATAAAATATGATAATTTAACATATGGCGATATAATTAGCACTATTCAAAAAGAAGGTTTAAAAATGTGTATTGATCTAAAACTTAGTCAAAAAGCTACTAAAGATAAACACAAAGCTAAATATAAATTAGGAAATTTCTGTGAACAATATGGTTTACCTCCTGTTGCACCTTCTCGGAGAAAATCCCACAAATATTCCAAACATAAACATAGATCCAAATATTCTAACAAATATCGCAAAGATTATTCACCTTCTAAATCAAATGATGAATTCTATACAAAACCCAAAAAGAAATATTACAAATCTAAATCACATCCAAAATCTAAATCTAATAAAGATATTACATGTTATAACTGTGGTCAAAAAGGATATTAATCTAATAAATGTAAAGAAAAACAAAAACTAAAAGATCGTGTCAACCAACTTCAAATTGATAATGACTCCAAAAATCAATTATATGAAAATTTTCAATTAAATCAATCTATCAGTGATTCCTCGTCTGATCATCCGATTACTTCCTCTGGTTCTCATTCACCTAGTGAAGATTCTGATAATAATATTAAATTAGGATGTAATGATGTTTGTTGTAAACCAATTAAACAAATCTCTGTTCTTACTAAACAAAATCAAGAAGAATCTGCTCTTATCGAATTAATTAGCAAACTAGATGATCCAAAATTAAAATAACAATATATTGATAAATTAAAATCTTTATTACTTTATTCTGACAATAAACCAAAGTTTGATAAACCAATCATTAGCCTATCCAAAACTTTAGATCGATTCAAGAACAAACACAAAGAAGTTACTCTTCAAGATTTACAACAAGAAATCCATCACATTAAACAAACTATTAAAGACCTACAAAATAAAGATCGTAAATTAGAAGATGAAATTATTACATTAAAACTTAAAAAAAGCCTCGACAATTTTCAAACTAATCAAGCATCCCCACATGAATCTGAACATAATTCTGACCATGATTCTGATCCAACTAATCCTAAAAAACTAATATTTGATAACCGATCCCAAACTAATAATCTTGATAATAAAAGATTAAATCTCGTTAATAAAATCTATATGCAAAAATGGTATTCACAAATTAAAATAGTTATTGATGATTCTGACCTAGAATTAATTGCTTTAATCGATACTGATGCTGATTTAAACTGTGTACAAGAAGGATTACTCCCCACTAAATATTATGAAAAATGCCATGAGAAATTAACCACTGCTAATGGTAGTAAAATGCATATTAAATATAAATTACCTAAAGTACATGTCTGTCAAGATAATATATGCTTCAAAACCTCATTTGTTTTAGTAAAAAACATGACTGATAAAATCATTTTAGGTACACCATTTATCTATTTACTATATCCATTCACTACATCTAGTAAAGGCATTACTACTCATATTTTGGGACAACCTGTTACCTTTAAATTTTTATCACCACCCGAAATGTTAAAAATAAACCAATTAAAAGATTGTTCTATTTCTCATACTATTAATCGATTAACTAAACAAATCAATTTTCTTAAAGAAGAAATTAATTATAAAAGAATTGATCAACAATTAACTGATCCTGTAATTATTTCTCAAATCAATGATTTTAAATTGAAACTCGAATCAACTGTTTGCTCATCTTTACCTACTGCATTTTGGCATAAGAAAAAGCATGTAGTCACCTTGCCATATATTAAAAATTTTAATGAAAGACAAATACGTACAAAATCTAGGCTCATTCAAATGAATCATGAATTACTTGAAATGTGTAAAAAAGAAATTAATGAATTATTAAAGAATCGCATCATTAGTCCCAGCAAATCACCATGGTCTTGTCCTGCTTTTTATTTGAATAAAAATGCTGAATTAGAATGCGGCGTTCCTCGCTTAGTTATTAATTACAAACTGCTAAATGCTATTTTAGAATGGATTCGTTATCCTATTCCTAATAAAAAAGATTTGATTAAACGACTTAGTCAAGCTGTTATTTTTAGTAAATTTGATTTGAAAAGTGGTTTTTGGCAAATTCAAATTTACCCAAAAGATAGATATAAAACTGCTTTTAATACACCTTTTGGTCAATATGAATGGAATATTATGCCATTTGGATTAAAAAATGCCCCTAGTGAATTTCAACATATCATGAATGACATATTCAACCCATTTAGTCATTTCTCTATTGTTTACATTGATGACATATTAATTTTCTCAAAATCCATTAGTGAACATTGGAAACATTTAACTGCATTCTTTTATACAATCAAAAGTCATGGTCTAGTCATATCTGCTCCTAAAATTAAATTATTTCAAACTAAAGTTCGATTTTTAGGATATGACATTGTAACAAGCCCGCGGGGGACCTCGCTACAGTTCGGACTCGATTTGTGTCACGGTTCGTAATCTGAACCAAAGAGTCCAAATCCGGCAAATCGTTTTGAGAAAACAGATTTTGAAAGAAGTGCCAAACATGGACTGCTTTGCCAGATACAGAGTCGCCACCTAAATATTTTTTAAATGGGAAATTTAGGAAACCCTGACTCGGTGCCAAAGGCCACGTGTCCGTCGTCACCAAAGTTGCCTCGGCTCGGGAACTTGGGTACGATTGGGGAAGGTCACTTCGTGAGCACCCCCGCTCGCCCGGTCAAAGACCGGCCTCTACTAACCATGATATCTTATTTTGAAAACATTGTGAGCTCTTATTCCGGTTATTAGCCTAGGTTACTATGTGATGCTCGCAGCAAACAAGTATAGACTGAGTCGCCTGAATTGGAACAAAACATTTCATGTTTGTTTGTTTGAAAATGGTTTGATGGTGCTACCCGCAGGTAGGCTAAGACGTGGATTTGCCACCCTCGGGTGGGCTTAGAAAACAATGGTTTTGCCACTATCTAGTGGGCTTAAAACAAACATTTGATGAATTGTCCCAATTCAAGTAACACAACCTTCACCCACAGGCATTCAGGCAGTTATACCACATAAGCACATAGCCTCATGGTAAGCATGCTATTCATGGCAGTCACTCACACGCATGCAAGGATGCTAAAGCATAAAAACTTACCGAGTGCTCCAAGCCAAAACAGAAACCGATTAGGAATCATGCATGATCCTAAGTATACAGAAATGCCTAATGCAACACATGCAAAAATGCAAACTATAGCAGGCTCGGCTATCCTAAACATGGCATGTGGAATGCTACAGCTATCATGTATTCAACTTGGAATTGAAATACAAATGCAGTTAGTATGATGCGCCGAGCCCGGTGCATGCAAAACAGATGAATGATGCAAACATGCTGTCATACTGTATGCTAATTGAAATATGCCCTATATCTAACCATCGTAAGCGGGTAAATAAAAGGGAAGAAAGATGTGGGGTTGGAAGACATACATCAAACTCACCCACACTTATTACAATTATGCCCTCGCGCAGAGGGTCCGAATAAATAATACAGTCCCAAATAAAAGAATAATACAGTCCGAAATAATATACAAATTCCTAATTAATTAACAAATTAACTAAGAAAAACTGTAAAACTGGCATGCAAGCCAGGGGGTGCCTCGACTCTGATGAATGCTGCAAGTTTGGGCTGCCTTGCGCGGAAATCCACTGGGATGCCCCAATTAGCCTCTGTTTGCAATGTTTCTCGAAAAGCGTGCCAGACTCCGAAAAGTTGCTGATTCTTCATTTTGCTGCAACAGAGAGCAGGAAAGGGGCATAGCAATGTATTTCACAAATATATGCATGCCTCGATCCTCGTGCCATCAATCACGCATACCGATGCATAATGGCCGAGGAATCGAATTGCACAGCTCAATATAGGATGAATGCAGATGAATGCTACAACAAAACCTAGCTCCATCATGGATAATCCGGAGTGTCAGTGACTTGGGAATTGAGACCCGTTCCGTCACTCGGAGTACGGAACGTACCTCGTTTCCCGTGCCCGGGCTAACTCCTATCCCGAACACAATGCAATATGCATGACATGCATGAAATACAGCTAATATGCAATCCTAACATATACAATGCTATGAAAATGAGATGTCTCGGAATGCGTGCACACGGGCACGCAAACCGAGGAAATGATCATAATGGCATGAAATGGCATACGCAATGCAATTGGACTTACACTAACATGAGTGGAGCCTCAGCCACACTCACATAAGAGGCCGTCGGATAAAAGTGAAGTGCCTCAAAATGCGTGCCCACGGGCGCGCAAACCGAGGCAATGACATAAAGGCATGAAATGGCTTGAAATATGATATACAATGAGACTAAAATGAGATGTCTCGAAGTGCGTGCCCACGGGCACGCAAACCGAGAAAATGGAATACGGAATGCAACTGGACTAGAATGAGATATATGATGCAATATGGGCTTACACCAACATGAGAGAGCCTCAGCCACACTCACACAGGAGGCCATCGGATAAAAATGACGTGCCTCGAAATGGCATGGAAATGATATGCAAAATGCAAATGAATTTTAGCACTCACAAATGATGCAAAACAGTCCCGAAAGGTGGGGAAATGACACCAAATGCACGGAATAGTCCCGAAATGCGATATTAAGCACCCGAAATGGCCTACAGCCATATTAAACATGCGTAATTGGAACATGACATGAAAAACAGTAGAAAGGCAGCCCTAAGATAGCATTTTTTACAGTACAAAACATGGCGGAATAGTGAGCATAGATAGGACAACAATGGCATGCAAAATGGGGGGCCAAGAGAGGGGTATTGAAACAAGTGATGTATGCGATGCCCAAATGGAAAAATTTCCTTCTACAACACTGATGAGGGACTGAAAATATGAACAATTACAGTATATGACATCCCCAAAATCAGTATGAAAATAAGCTAAAAATGCCATGCAAGATTGAGGATACATAAGGCTATAACATGAGGTACCCCAAACATTCATCAAACCAGAAAATACCCTTAATGAAATATGTCAATAAGATCAAAATATGACTCTTTCCAGTTCTGATGATGGCCGGAAACAGAATCTAGATAAGCTTAAAGAAGCATGCAAAAATGGGGGTCAAAGAGAGATATAAAGACAAGCACAACATGGAGGCCCCCAACAAGGTTGATCCCTTCTAAAATGTTGTAGAGAGACACAAAATAAGCTTACTCACAGTTCATGACATGCTCCAAAACAGACTACATGCAGGTCAAACAAATCATGCAAATTTACGGTAAATTGGAGGAATTGTGAAGCAAGTGCAAGATATAGGGGTCAAACAGGGTTGAGCCCTTCTTCAATGTTGAATATGGGCTCAAAATACGCCCACTCACAGTTTACATTATGCTCGAAAACAGATCACTCATAGGCTAGAAATAGCACGCAATATATTGACATATAAGGTGATATTGAAGCAAGTGTCAAATGGAGGGCTCAAACAGGGTTGAGCCCTTGAACAAACATGAAGAATAGCTCAAAATGGACCTAGTTTCAGTTAAGGTCTGAGCCCAAAACAGTGTAGAAATAGGGCCAAGAAATGAACCAAAAAATAGCTAGAAAAGAGGGGTGGAGTACTTACCCTTGTAGACAAGTCTTGGCTGCCCTTTTGCTTGAAGAATGAGAGACTCTTAGCTGCTGGAAAGCTCTCCTAGCTGCTGGAATGGAGTTGTGATGGTAGAGCTTGGAGATGGTCAAGAAATGGCACCCAAAACTTGAAGGAAATGGAGTTGTAGGTGTATGTATGCTCCAACCAAAGCTTGGGTTCTCTTCTCTTGAGTTGGGAGGACACCAATCTAGACAAGAGAGGGAGAGAGGAATCAAGGCAAAAGTGGAGGGAAATAAGGTCTTATTTCCCTCCAAAGGGGGTCCCCCGGATGAGATATTTTTGGGGAAAAATCAAAGCACAGCTGGAAAGTACACAGCATGGGGAGCATGGCCGGCCATCTACTTTTCTTGCAGGTGGCTGGCCGGCTAGGGGCAAAAAATGGTCCAGAGAATTAGTGGCCGGCCACCAAAGGTTGGTGTCCTCCCAAGTGTGTACAACAAGACCCTATGGTTGGAAATTGGCAACTCTGAAACAAGAGAGACAACAAGCCACTTTTCAAAGAGGTTCAAAAATGAAAAGGGGAATTACTGGCTGGCCATGTGTTTTTAGGGTCCTCCCATGTGTGTACAACACAAATATGTGGTTTTGGCTCGAAGAAAATGGTCCTAGGGTGGTCAACATTGGCCCGGAAGTGAGAAAAACGGGCGCCGGAAGGCGCCGGAAGAGCATAACACGTTGCTGGGACAATTGCTGGCCTCCCACCCTCTAGTGATCTCCCTTATGATAAAACAGAGGTACCTGCCAAAAATGAACAAAAACCGATGCAAAACGAAAGCTCGGGGACCAAAACACGCAGTTCGGGGTCCCGAAAATGACTGTTAAGCACCGAAAGTGGCATTCGGCCACGAAGTGGGTATCTAAGACCCCAGTGTCCCTCGAATGGGAGTAAATAAGATGCATGCCAAAAACCGGAGGAATCGGAGATGGTTAGGCGGTCCCGAACCGAGGCACACGGCCTGACGGCTCCGAAAATCAGGAACCGGGCTCCGAAATGGGCAAAATGGCCTACGGCCACGAAAAGTAGCCCACGGCCACTGAGAGATGGTCTACGAGACCTCTCCCTCCCCTCAGGAAGAAAAAAAGAGAAAACCGAGTCTGGTTCGCAAACCGAGACAAGGTGCAGAAGAGGGTTCGGAAGTCCGGAGACAGGGCACGCAGCCGCGACTCTGAGACTTCTGAACGAGCACAATATGCAACATCACCGAGCGCTCAATCGGTGACGTCTGAGTCTTAAGATCGGTCAAAAATGGGGTGTCTACAGACATTCACCATAATAACTATTCTCCCCATTAGTCGCTCTATTGAATTTGCATCTAAATTTCTTGATGAAATTCTTGATAAAACTCAATTACAACGGTTTCTAGGATCACTTAATTACATTGCTGAGTTCTACAAAGACTTTAGGAAAGTCTGTCAACCTCTCTTTGATAGGTTAAAAGATAATCCTCCTCCTTGGTCTTCTGTTCATACTGCTATTGTTAAACAAGTCAAGTCCTATGTTAAAACTCTTCCTTGTCTTGGTATTCCTACTGAGAACTCGTTCAAAATTATTCAAACTGATGCTTCTGATATTGGTTATGGTGGCATTCTTCTTCGGAAGGTCACTCCCCATTCATCTGAACAAATTGTTTGCTATCATTCTGGTGTCTGGAATAAAACACAATTAAATTATAGTACTATTAAAAAAGAAATTTTATCTACTGTTTTATGTATTACTAAATTTCAAGATGATATTTTAAATCAAAAATTTTTACTCCGTGTTAATTGCAAATCTGCTAAATATGTTTTACAAAAAGATGTTCAAAATCTTGCTAGTAAACAAATTTTTGCTCGCTGGCAATCTATTTTAAGTATTTTTTATTTTGATATTGCTTACATACCTGGTAGTCAAAATTCCCTGCCTGATTTTCTTACCCGAGAATTTTTACAGGGGGGTAAGGGATGACTGCACCATTTATTTCTTACCACAAATCCCGCATTACCCATTTCAAAACCTTAATCAAACAATTGACCAACCGTATTCACCGCCTCAAAATAGCCAGAAAAACTACTAAAAGAGCCCAATATATCAATTACCATCAGATTCAAGCTCGTCGCAATTTACTTGCTCATAATTACAATTGTTTGAATTATCATCAAAATTATCTTGATCTTTTATCTGGTTGTTAATCTCTGCTACTAATTCTTGTTTCAATTCGACAGATGTCTCGCCCAAGGCCTCCTTCTCAGGCTTTGGTTCCATCTAGTAAACCTAATCAACAAATTGTTCCTCCTCCTTTGGAGTTAGTTACCCAGTACCACCCTATTGAAATGGTCAATCGTTACCAAGCTCTTGGTAACATCCCCAGACCCAATTACTCTTCTGCTTTGGCTTCTGATCCTTTTGCTTCTTCCAGCCAAGCAGTTTCGGTTACTCCATTCCCTGCTAATCTAATCAGGTCTTCTCGATCTGATTATGTTAAATCACATACCACCAATCTGTTCTTCAAAGAACCTAGTCACCCCAAGAGTCAAACTACTCATGAAATTGCTAAATCCTATTTTGGCTCTGGATGCCATTTCATTCTTTTACATCCAGAGAAAATACTCACATATTACAAGGATATCCTTATTCATCACCAATCAGTTTTGATCAAACCCATCTATGATCGAACCTATGCTAGCAAGGTTCTGTATCATTTTATTTACATTCACAATATTGTTTCCTTAGCTGAATGGGGTCCTCCTTATCAGCTTCGTGATTTACCTAGTCATTCTATTCAATATAATTACCATGATTACATTGATGCTTGGCTCAAGATTTTCTTGCACCAAAATGAAACTTTCAGTCACTCCTGGTTCATTTCTTTTGATCAAAAATTCAAGTCAGAATTAGCTTCCTGGTTTCTGCGATGGTGGACTCATTATGGCACCATTTCAGATATCCTTTTAGATGATCTACTTGAATTAATCAACTACTTTGCTACTGTTTACCCATTCACTGCTCATCAAAGATCATTTCCATTATTGTTAATTTTTATATCCAAATACAAAATCTCTTGGATATTTAAATGGCATTATGGAATTGATGGTAACATAATCATCCGACATCACTCAGTCAAATGGTGGGCTAAGTTCAATCTGCCCCGCATATTTGAAATTGTTCAAGAAGAATTCCCATCTAATCAATGTGCTCCTACTCCTGCAATGGTTAAAGCTCAGCAGAACCCAACTGCTACAATCGGCCAAGGAAGTCAGCTCAATCTTCCTCCAATCAACCTTGGAAGCCCCTCATCTAGTGGTTCCAAGCCCAAATCATCCAAGTCAAAGATTCAGCCCAATACTGATCAATTCAAATCCCAGGCTAAGTCTACTGCTCAGCTCAAGACTCAATCAAGGCCCAAATCAAAAGCTACAGTCCAATCAAAGCCCATTTCACCTCCTGCTCAGTCTAAAGTCAAATCCAAAAGCAAGTCCAAATTATCCAAAGATGAAGTGATCCAGTTAGTCCGCCAAATTATGAATCAAGAAGAAGCCTAGTCAACCGGTTCAGACAGTTCAGAAGAAGGTTCAGCATGTTCACACTCTTCTGAAGAATCAACTAATCAATATTCAGGTCCAGAGTTTCAAGATGCTCAGGATCCATTTGCCTGATCAACGTTGGATTCGCTATAGATACAAATTCGCTTCAATCAATACTCTTTCATGAGAAAAGTTGCCAATTTGTATTTATATTGATTCCTCCAATCACATGTTCCACCGAAAGCATGAATAGTAAAAGTCACTTTTACTGTTCACTCAATCAACTTTTGTCTAAAGCTGCTCTGCTGTTCAATCAACCTGCCGAAAGCAACCCACAGCCGAAAGCAACCCACAGCCCTGCTCAGTCTCCAATGTTGCCAGCTGCCTTCATCAATCAACCAATTCACATGCTGCGTAGTTAGAATATTTTCTATAAATTGTAATCAAATGTATTCATTCAGCAGCTTTCAATTGTTAAAACAAAATCAATCCCTCTTTCTGTAACCAAGTTAAGATCCTTGCAGTTGCTACGATTGTAAGTTATTTTCTGTATTTTAATTACAAAGTTTTATATTAAATGAATTTGGTTATTTAAGTGCTTTCCAATTGCGTTTCTAATTTTATTCATCTTGATTTCGTAATCCATCTGCTTCATTCGCTTGCTTCTGCTTGTCAATGGTATCAGAGCCAAGAGATGTTGCAATACAAGCATGAAGAAGATGTTGAAATACAAAATGATAAAATTGATCCTAGTTGGAATATACCCAAATTACCAATTAAAGAAATATATGTTTTATTTATATTTTACATATTTTTTTAAAAAAAATCTTAAATCAAATACAAATTAAGGAGTGGTTTGACATCCCCTAAATAATCCATCTTTTTATCTTTTTTTCATCACATCACCTCTCTACTTTTTTGTATATCTTTTTGTAAAACGATAAAAAAAACACTTATTTAGATTATTCTAAACAACTCCTAAATCATTGAACCAACCACAACACAAAAGAAGTGGTGGTAATTTTCAAAACTAGACGAATCTAAAAGTAGTGTTGGTAATTTGTTCAATAAAATAATGCCCAACTACTGGCACAATCTTAGTAGGCTTTTGAAATATCTTTGAAAATTTCTAAAAAGCCTTGAATTGAAATTATTAAACACCGAATAATACTATATATATTAATTAATGTAGATATTAATGTATTAATATGTGATATAATATTATTTGTATAATTTTAAATATTTATAATTTATATAATAAATATGATCAATAATAATATTATAACACTAATTAATATGTACATTAATTAATCCATGTGACGCCATCGTTAAACATCAAAAGAAACTACGAAAAAGAAATTTTGACTCTGTTCCCCATTAGTCTCATAAATTTTTATACCATTATCAATTAGATTAAAACTCCATTAGAAACATGTCAATATTTTATAGTTCTTGTTTGAGAAGTGAGTTGATTTTTTAATTTTTAATTTTTTTTTAATTATTTTAATTTAGGTTAAAATTTTTAATTTGGGAAATTTTTTTTGACTTTTTAACTTTTTTTTGTGAAAGAAAAGTGTAATGATTATGAATTGAATGTAATATTTTATTTTTTGTGACTAAAATAATTTATTTTGCTTTTTATAACTAAAATAGCTATAAAAAAAACCAAAATAGTTCTTTCCAAACGGAGGCATATCAATATCAATTAGATTAAAACTCCATTAGAAACATGTCAATATATAAACAATTAAACATTCAAAGTTTTTAATTCCGATAAAATTTCAAATCAAATCTCAACCTAACTACTCAATCGCCTAATTCACAACACTCAAACCAGATTACAAATTAAGATTGACCCAAATTTCTACAATGGAAAATGTTTTGTGGCATTAAATTGAGAGCACTAATGTCCCTAATTTCCATTTCCATTTCAGGTAACTGTTTTATTTATTTATTTATTTATTTTTGCCTTATATGGAAATTAGGGGCATTAGTGCCCCCAATTTAGTGCCACAAATCAAAACCCTTTCTACAATAATATATATATATATATATACAAAAATGATTTGTGGCACTAAAAAAATAAGCACTAATGCCCCTAATTTCTAATTTGGGTAATTATAATTATTATTATTTTTTTTTTTTTTGCCTTAATTGTTTTTCTGTTTTCTATTTTGGGAAATTCGGGGCATTAGTGCCCCCAATTTCGGGTCACCAATCATGGTCCATATATATATATATTTGAGGCTCAGATCTATGTATATGATCAGGCGAGAATCCGGATTCGCCATGGCTGCAACAACGGTTACCCGTGAGAGAAGAAAGAAATGGGAACCCATATCTCTATCTCTCACAGACCCACCGAGTTGCCCCGCCAAGAAACGGGTCGGGTTCTCAGTGCCCGACTCATGTGCTCAGAAGAAATTAATCGTCACAGCCTCTCTTTGTTTCGCCGGAGACAGCGCTCCCGGAGGGTTGAGTTTTTGTGCTGTCATCAACAGCCTCAAACCCCATCGGAAGGACTGCCAATGATTATTATTTTATTTTTTTTGGATGTTTTTTGGGTGCAAATAGAATTACCTGCGAGAAGAAGATGGAGAAGATCCAATCTTCCACTCGCAAACAGAGAGAGAGAGAGAGAGAGAGAGAGAGAGGGTTGTTGATTTGGGAGGTGAAATCATCGGCTCCAATGATCTTTGATCTGTGTGAGAGAAAGAGAGATCATCTTTTTGGGTTGCAGAGAGGGGCAACCACCCTGAAAAACATCCCAATCTCTCTGCTGGGAGCCTCATTCATTCTTCGAGCGTAAACCCTAGCACGTCTCAATGCCATTTATTTGTAGTGCATCATCATCAAAGATTAATTTTATATTTTTATTCAACCTTTAGCAATATTACAAATTCGACTCAATTATTCAAAAATTACTCATAATTATAACTTCGTAATTTAGATTTATTTTATATATGATTTCACAATATATAAATTTAATATGGGATCAACTTGTGTTCAGTTCGAGATCGGATTGGACCTTGTTGTTGGGCCCGTGAGGGCGCACCACGGGTCCCGTTTTGATAATTCAAATTGTTCAATGTGTAGAAATCGCCGAATACTATATGGCTGTAAAAAAATCACATTGATCGGATACCGATAGCTATGTGATCAAAACAGTTTTTTCCAACCGTTACTGTCCATTTTTTTTTTATACAAAACTGATTTGATCAGATAGCTATCAATATCCGATCAACGTAATTTTTTACAGACATATAGTAGTCAATGAGTTCTACATATTGAACGATTCGAATTATTAAAATGGGACCCGTAGTGAGCCTCCACAGGCCCAACAGCACTGTCTAGTCTGATCTCTGACTGGATACAAGCCACTCCCATTTAATTTCTACTACACAACCACTCATTTAATTATCCTTTATTTTTTGGGGGACCAATTGTGATGAGGTGAATGTTGTGAAGGTGTAGGATAATATAGATATTGGGTAACCATACTACTACAAAAGGACTTACAGCAAAGCTAGGAACTTTAAAAAAATTATTAAATTTTTTACTAAACATTCATACATATATGGGATTTATACTCATATTATCCTATACCCATATGAAAATTTAGTAAGAGATTTAATAATTTTCTTAAAATTTCTAGCATTTTTCAAGGAGGAAAATGGTAAAGGAGAAAACACTAACGAGGTAAAAGTGATGGAATCAATGTTCAAGTTTTGTGTTTTAATTGATATTTTTGTTAGTGTTTTTTTTGTACGGCATAATTTTTTTTTTATTTTGTTAATTTAAAAAATTTAGATTGAGAGTTCATTTGGCATGTTAATGTAAAAGCATTACTAAAGAAGACAAAAAAATCATATAAAAAATTCAAAAAAAATTTACCTATTTACTTTTGAGTTAATCATCAAAAAGTCCTATTTATAAATATTATAATAACTTAGGTCTTATCTAACATTTTTTGAACTAATAAGTTATATTTAGTAAAATTAATATTATTAGCTTTTTTCAATTTTTAAAAATGAACATTATAAATTTTAAATGGTAATGTTTTGGATAATTGTTTCATTAACTAATAAAAAAAATAGAAGATGAGATTAAATATTTTTGTCCTTCTACTTATTAGTTTGATTCAACTATCTAATAAAATTGAGAACATTATCAATTTTTTTCCAATTTTAAAACTAAGAACATTATCAGTTTTTTCATTTTTAAATTTTTTTCTTTAGTTTTGCACATCAATGTTCCATCATCATGTTCCTTTATAAACACAAGATTTTCAGTTTTGCACAAATAAATAATTCAATTTTTTCAAAAAATTAGTTTTTTTTTTTTTCCACATAATTTTTTTTTTAGTTTTTTCAATTTGAAAGTTGATATTTTAAAGTTTTGAAAATCAAAATAAATCATTATGTTTCTTTATAGATAATCATAAATGATGAACAATCATTGTTTGAAGAGCAATTTCAACTATTAAAAATTTAATGAACTTGAAGGTCCAAAAAATCGTAATTAAAACTTAATGGAGTATAAGTTCATAAATTAAGATTTATGTATAAATGGCCCTTTACTTTTTGCATGTATTTTCGTAAAAAAATTAAAAAGTTATTCTTAAACACTTTCTAAACTTTTATCTCATATTTTAGCTATAAAAAATAGGGTACTTGGTCCGTAAATCCAATTTTAAATTTTATTTGACTAGAAGTCTAGCCGCTCAAATATTTTGTTCATAAGGACAAATGTAAATAAAATGAACAAAATACTCTGTCTATATATATATATATATACATATGCTATATACATAAACCAAACCCTCATAACCCCCACAAGCCGTCTACTCTCTCGCTCTACTCTCCGTTTCGTCACTCCCTCGCACTGATAAGTGTTGTCCACCCCTCAACCTCCATTTCATCCGTGCATCCGCCTCACCTGTCGCTTCTGATAGTTAACAAATGACGCCACGCCGAAATTCTTGAATTGTAATGGCACCGTGATGTTCAGCAGCAACAGCAAAAATTGAATTGATATATGGAAAAATAAAAGGTGTGCAAAAGTAATAGATAATGGAGAGATATTGTAAATATTGTGCTTGGGTTGTAGTGTATGTTTTTTTCATGGTTGGGAATCACATATATATAAGTATACGTTAGAAACTGTCTTCCTAAAAACCAGATTGTGGGGGTTGTTTCACACACCCATATCTGTATACACGTTAGAAAACAGATTCCCTCAGATTATGGGGGTTGTTTCACTCACCCAAATCTTTAACCATTTATCCATATTATAACAACTCCTTTTTATTAGGAGATAATAACCACACTACCCCCATCCACATACATATCTCATATTAAGTAGGAAAACACTTAATAGTGGTTTAACCAAATCAAACTACTTAGTCAACTTGGTCAATCACACCCATTATCCTTTCTGTAAATAAAAGAAAAAAAACTAAACAACCAAATGTTAATCAAATATAATAATAAATTAAAACATTATATATATGAACAAATTAATAAATAAAATATTGAGAACTATTTGGCCACTCAATCCAACATCTCCCACTTGGCCAATAGACCGAGATATTCTCAATCATTTTTAATCTCCATCACATTCACATGTTTTCTAAAATCATTTGCTGCAATAGCTTTTGTTAGGGGATTTGCAATCATTTCTTTAGAATAAATATAATGTATAACAATCTCATTTTTTTGAAACATATCAACAACATAATGGTATTGACGATCTATGTGTTATCCTCTTAAGCCAATCTCACCATTTTTCATGGTAATTACAGCAGCTTGGTTGTCACACATTATAGCTATGGGATTCTTGGATATTTCTTTTATTTTTAAATCATCAAGAAATCTCTTAATCCAAACAGCTTCTGAAGTTGCATTACTACATGCCATGTATTCAGCTTCCATTGTACTGTTGAACCTCCACCTAAGAGGAATACATAACCTGATGTGGATTTTCCATCATCAATGTCTCTAGAAAAATCAACATTTGAATAACCAATGACTTCTAAATTTTCATTATTACATTGATAGGTTAGTTTGTAATCTTAGTGCCTTGAATATATCTTAAAATTCTTTTAACAGCTGCCCAATGCAATTCTACGGGATTACTTTAGTATCTACTAACCACACTTATAGCATAACTAAGATTAGGCCTAGTACATAACATTGCATACATAATACTTCCAACAGCTTGAGCAAAAAGCTTATTTTCAATATGTTGTTTTTTCTTCTTCACTTTTTGGGCACATATATATATATATATTTTTTTATAAGATTGTTTGCTTATGGATAGGTGAATCAATGGGATTTGAACTTTCCATATTAAATCTTTTCCAAAAAATTTCACAATATTGTTCTTGAGATAATTTTAATGTCTTTGATTTTCTATCTCTAATTACTTATATTCCTAATACAAAGGATGCCTCACCCATGTCTTTCATTTCAAATTGACTACTTAGAAAATTCTTAATCTCTTCAATCGATGCAATATTATTACTAGCAATTAAAATATCATCCACATACAAAGATAAAATAATAAAATTACTCCCACTATTCCAATAATATACACAATGATCATATTCATTTGCTTTAAATCCGTATGTAGTTATAGCATTATGGAAAGTGTAATACCACTGTCTAGATGATTGTTTAAGTCCATATAATGATTTCTTAAGTTTGTACACTTTATGGTCTTCGCCTTCAACTTTATAACCATTTGGTTGTACCATATAAATTTCTTGTTTTAATTCTCCATTCAAAAATGTCGTTTTAACATCCATTTGAAATAATTCTAAATCTAATGAAGCTACAATTGACATTAAAATCCTTATTGAAGTGAACTTCGCAACCGGAGAATATGTTTCCTCATAGTCTATTCCTGGTTTTTGTGTGAAACCTTTAGCCACTAATCTTGCCTTATATTTATCAATAGTACTATCAGATTTATATTTTCTTTTTAAAATCCATTTATTCCCAATTGGTTTTCTATCTTTCGGTAAATCCACTAATTCACACACATTATTTTTAATTATAGAATCTAATTCATCTTCAATTGCTTCTACCCATTTGTTCGAATCAAGGGACGATAAAGCTTCTTTGACGGTTAAAGGATCATCATTATTTTCTTCACTAATAAATGTAAGATAGTCTTTTAACCTTGTGGATGGGTTTCTTTCTTTTTGAATTTTTCCAATAGTGTCATGAAATGTTTCCATTGGTTTTGAAATAATTTCTATATTAGGTGTTCTAATATCATTATCATTTAAAATTTCTTTTCCTCTAGGAATCTCAAATAATTCTACTAGCTTTGTAGGATTTCTTGTGTCAATTTCCTCTTCTAAAAATCTTGCATCTCTACCTTCCATTACACCAATAGTACCATCACTATGATGAATAGCAAATCTATAACCTTATGAATTTTCAGGATATCCTGTAAAAATTCCTTTGATAGTTGTACTATCTAGTTTGTCTCTTTGTTGAGCTGGAACTAATATATGAGTAGAAGAACCCCAAACTTTCAAGTTATCCAAAATAGGCTTTCTACCAGTCCATAATTCATGTGGAGTTTTATCAATAATTTTTGTAGGAACTAAATTTAATAAATACATTGCAATAACAATAGCTTCCCCCCAAAATTCTCATCCAAGTGAAAAATGATTTAACATGGATCTAACCATATCTAATAATGTTTTGTTGCGGCGTTCGGCAACACCATTTTGTTGTGGTTATAACTCATAGTGGCTTGATGTATAATTCCATTATCTTTAAAAAATTCACCAAATAAATTTGACATATATTCACCATCTCGATCAGACCTAAACATTTTAATGTCTCTTCCTAATTGTTTTTCAACTTTCTTTTTATATTCTTGAAAATTTTCAAATACTTCAAATTTTTTACGCATTAAATATAAATAAACATGTCTAGAGTAATCATCAATAAACGTTACAAAATACTCCATGCCTCTATGTGTTTTAATATTTAATGGTCCACAAACATCTGAATGTATTATAGCTAATAATTCGCTTGCTCTTTGTCCTTTAGGGAAAGGTCATCTAGTCATTTTTCCGGATAAACATGATTCACAAATAGATAAATCTATATTTATTTTGGAAATTAATTCCATATTTATCATCCTTTTCATTTTATTTTTGTTTATATGTCCTAATCTTAAATGCCAAATATAAGGATCATCAACATACAAAGAAGAATCAATACAAGCAGAAGAACTAGCAAATGCATTATTGTTAACACTAGAAACCACGTTCAAGCGATACAAACCATCAACCTTACTACCCCACATAAGAATCCTACCATGTTTTCCAATAGACACTTTTCCAGAATGGAAGCGCACCTCAAAACCCTTTTCATCCAAACGAGGGACTGAGATAAGGTTACACCTCATGGTGGGTGAATATAATACGTCAGTCAAGTAGAGGTTTCTTTGCCCAGGTATCATGATCTTTACAGTTCCAATACCAACAACATCACCGTAATTGTTATTTCCCATGTATATTCGATAATCACCGATTTTCACCTCTCTTAACTCCACAAAAGACTCTCTAGTCTTTGCCACATGGCGAGAAGAAGCAGAATCCACCCACCAAGCTCCAATGTCAGAATCAGTCAAAAGAGATTCGGTCACAACACAAACAATATCTTTGGAGCTTCCAGAATAAGGTTTCTTCTTATTTTTATTCACACGACAATCAACTTGATGATGTCCAGGTTTCCACAATTAAAACAGACTCCTGTGTTCCATTTGTTATAGCCACTATTATTATTGCCACTATTTTTAAACTTTTTACCTTTTCCTTTAAAATTCTTAGAAAAAATTTTCTTTCCAAAATTTGAAGCTTCTGAGGAAAAAGCAGAGAATTTTTTC
The DNA here is from genome assembly GCA_030407325.1 of Camellia japonica. Classification (NCBI taxonomy): domain Eukaryota; kingdom Viridiplantae; phylum Streptophyta; class Magnoliopsida; order Ericales; family Theaceae; genus Camellia; species Camellia japonica. The sequence goes on from JAPPVO010000059.1 coordinate 148,503,767, forward strand.
TTTTCAAATTGTGGTGGCTCAGATGGACCAACAGAGGTAACGGTTAAAAAAGATTTAGTGGTTTTCTTTTTGGCACCTTTCAGCCTCTACTCTTAATAAAATAGGTAAATTTTTCATGGTCACAAGAGTTGAAGACAAATTAAGAGCAACAACGACAGGCTCCCAAGAATCAGGTAAACTATGTAAAATTGTGGACACTAGCATTCAATTAGGAATAGGGTTCCCTAAAGCCGCTAGTTCTTTAGCAATGACAGATAATTTATTAACATGTTCAATTACACTCTCATCTTCCTTCATTGAAGTCCCATTAAATCTTTCAATTAACAATTGAACATATGATTCAGATGAAGCGCGATAAGCATCATTAACAGCATCAAACATGGGTTTAGCATGCACATGGTCTTCAAATAAAATTTCAATATCTGGTTCCATGAAAGTGAGCATGATGTCTCTAGCAATCCTATCATCTTGAAAAAAAATTTCATACATTCTCCTATTGTTAGCGCTACAATTTTCAGGAGGTGGATCCGGTACATCAATATCAATCACATACTCAACCTTGTCTTGGAAAAGAATGTGACAGATACGACGTTTCCAAGTAGAACAATTAGTGCCATTCAATTTTTCAGTTTTACTGAGTTCTTGACTGACTGCTTTACTAGCCATAATATAAATTATCAATTAATATATGTTTAGATGGACTGACCATAAACGCGCACAAAAATATTGTTGTATAACGAATCTCCTTGGTGACACTACTTTGCCAGAATTGCTTCCACTATCTTGATCTTCCAAAAAAAATAAATGGACAATGCTTGAAGGTGTTGAATCAAAGCAGCACTAATGATACCAGCACTAATTGGTATGTTAATGATGGAAAACTTTGCATGGACCCACACAAGGAACAATATGCAATGTTGGTTGTTTATAAAGTCAACACTGATGGAATTGTTGCTGCTTGTCTATGGCCAATTAAAGAAATCTTATGGCCTTCGGCAATAGGCTTCAACTTTCGGTTACTCTGATACCAATGATAGTTAACAAATGAAGCCACGCCGGAATTCTTAAATTGTAATGGCACCGTGATGTTCAGCAACAACAACAAAAATTGAATTGATATCTGGAAAAATAAAATGAGTGCAAAAGTAATAGATAATGGAGAGATATTGTAAATATGTGCTTTGCAGTTTTTGTATGTTTGTCATAGTTGTAGTGAATCTTTTTTCATAGTTGGGAATCACATATATATAAGTATGCAAAAGTTACGTTAGAACTGTCTTCCTAAAAATTAGATTGAAAGGGGTTGTTTCACACACCCATATCTGTATACACGTTAGAAAACAGATTCCCTCAGATTATGGGAGTTGTTTCACTCACCCAATCTTTAACTATTTATCCATATTATAACAACTCCTTTTTATTAGGAGATAATAACCACACTACCACCATCCACATACATATCTCATATGAAGTAGGAGAACACTTAATAGTGGTTTGACCAAATCAAACTACTTAGTCAACTTGGTCAATCACTCCCACTATCTTTTCTATAAATAAAAGAAAAAAAAAACTAAACAACCAAATGTTGGTGTCGTTTGGTAACACTTACGTTTTCAGTTTTCTGTTTATATTTACAAAAATTTAAAAAACTCAAATAAAAACTTGTTTGGTAAATTTTTTATTTATAAATCAGTAGTCTCAGTTTATAAATTTGGCCAAAAAATGTGAACTCAAAAAATGTGTTTCCGTTTTGAGTTTTGAGTTTTTTTTTTTTTTTACCACCCAACACTAGCCACCACCCGCCACCATTTTCCACCACCGTCTTCCGCCATTACCACCCACCCCCCATCACTACCTGCCACCACCACTCACCACCCACCTGCCACCACTACCCACCAGCTACCGCACACAACCCCCACCTACCACCCACCCCACCACCCACCTGCCATCCAACCCGCACCACCACTACCCGCCATTACCACTGCCCGACCACCACCTGCCACCACCACCACCACCACCCGCCACCTACCGCCACCACTCACCACCACCCGCCATCCGCTACCCACCTGCCACTACCACCCGCCACCCCCACCGCCACACCCCCATTCGCTACCACCCACTACCTGCCACCGTCACCCACCCACATACTACCACCACACGCCACCTACCCGCCACCACCACCCACCACCTCTCATCATCCGCCACCCACCTGCCGCCACCACCACCACCACCCACTCGCTACCACCCACCACCCGCCACCGTCACGCACCCACACACCCACCACCACCACCACCACCACCACCACCACCCACCCGCCACTACCCACCACCACCCGCTACCCACCACCTACCGTCACCACTTTCCATCACCGTCTTCCGTCGCCACTTGTCACAACTTGCCATTTCTCTCTTTTTTATATATTTAAATTTTTTTAAACATTTTGTCAATTACCAAACGCGTTTGTAGTTTATGTTTTTCTAAAAATAAACAAAAATTAGTTTACAAATTTTACGTTTTCAGTTTATATTTACAAAAAATTTATAAACTGGTTTTTGTTTATTTTTAGAAAAACATAAACTACAAACGCGTTTGGTAATTGACAAAATGTTTAAAAAAATTTAAAAATATAAAAAAGAGTGAGAAATGGCAAGTTGTGGCAAGTGGCGGCGGAAGACGGTGGTGGAAAGTGGTGACGGTGAGTAGTGGGTAGCGGGTGGCGGGTGGGTGGTGGTGGTGGTGAATGGGTGGGTGACGGTGGCGGGTAGTGAGTGGTAGCTAGTGGGTGGTGGTTGTGGTGGTGGCGGGTGGTGGGTGGTAGTGGCAGGTGGGTGGTGGTGGCAGGTAGGTGGCGGGTGGTGATGGTGGGTGGGTGACGGTGGCGGGTGGTGGGTGGTAGCGAGCGGGTGGTGGTGGTGGCGGGTAGGTGGCGGATGGTGGTGGTGGTGGTGGTGGGTGGGTGGGTGACGGTGGCGGGTGATGGGTAGTAGCGAGTGGGTAGTGGTGGTGAGTGGTGGGTGGTAGTGGCAGGTGGGTGACGGGTGGGTGGCAGGTGGTGGCGGGTGGTGCCAGGTAGGTGGTGAGTAGTGGTGGCGGGCGGTGGATGGTAGTGACGGGTGGTGGGTGGTGGTGGCGAGGAGTGGGTGGTGGTGGCGAGTGGGTGGCAGGTGGGTGGTGGCTGGTGGGTGGTAGGTGGGTGGTAGTGGCGGGTGGTGGGTGATGGTAGCAGGTGGGTGGTGAGTATGGTGGCAGGTGGTGGTGGGAGGTGGGTGGTGGTGGCGGAAGACGATGGTGGAAAATGGTGGCGGGTGGTGGCTAGTGTTGGGTGATAAAAAAAAAAAAAAACTCAAAACGGAAACACATTTTTTGAGTTTACATTTTTTGGCGAAATTTATAAATTGAAACCACTGATTTATAAATAAAAATTTACCAAACAAGTTTTGATTTGAATTTTTAAAATTTTTGTAAACATAAATAAAAAATTAAAAACGTAAGTGTTACCTAACGACATCAAATATAATAATAAATTATAACATTATATATATGAACAAATTAATAAATAAAATGTAGAGAGTTATTTGGCCACTCAATCCAACAGCTTCCGCCTCACCCTCCGCTTCTTCTTCCGCCGTGGTCTCACTCGATCTCCCCTAGGGTTTCGTCATCGACGGCCGCGAACTAGAACTGCGATCGGTGATCGAACCTGACCTCCGACGCCGACGTCATTGTCAGATCGTCTATGTGTCACCGCTAGAAGCCTCCAAAAGCTAGGGTTCATCTCTCTCTCTCTCTCTCTCTCTCTCTCTCTCCTTCGTCACCACCGGTGAATCTAATGTTATTTTCCTGAATCATGGCGATGAGTTCCAGAGTCTTCTTGACTCTGTTCGGCATCAAACTGTGGAGATTCAACTAGTCTCCTTTACATCATTACCACCAGAGATTTTCTCTCTTATATAGATATACAGAGGCGACCTCAAAACCTTACGATTTTGATCTATCGTATTTGAAGAATCATAGCCTTCTTCAACTAAGTGAAACCTATGAATTCAATTTGCTCTCGATTAATTCCTCTGAGATCTATTTCAATGTTGACATTTCTCTGTTTCTCATATGTATGTTTGTGATTTGTACAATTCTTCATGAATTACAAGTTAATTGACATTTGTGAGCTCTTTTAATTTTGAAAGCAGTGTTAAGAGATCAAAAGCAATGATATTGAGCATCGTAAGGCGAAAAGTCTCTCATGGAGGCTTGTCTTCTTCAGAAGTCGAGTAATCGAAGGAGGTTTCTTGATTTCATGGTTCAGTGTTGTTCAGACTCTATGGTTCCGATTTGGAAAATGAATGTGCAGAAGAAAGCTTAGCAATGACGGTTCTCTTTGATTTAAGGCATTTTTGTAGCAGATTAACCACCATTGATGCCCTACTTTCACTCGGTTCTAATGGATGCAGTTGAAATGGATCACTTGGCCTTTGTCTCCAGAGATTGAGATCCTTTACCTGATGTGTTAAGTTCATGGGTAAACATCTTTAAAAAATTGATCTGGTTATTTTGTTTTGTTTTTTTGTTTTTTTTTTTTAAAATTTTTGAATAGATATATTGTTTTATTATTGTTGTTGTTGTTGATAAGATTTCATTTCTTTTTGTTTGGTTCGAAAGAAAGTGAAGGACAGATAGGTTGTTTTGTTGTTGTTGATGATGATGATGATAAATTTCAACAGGTAAGGGAAATATGTTTACCAAATTTCAACAGATAAAAAAAATAAGTTTAGTGAATTTTAATAGATAGTTACAAAATTGAACAGATAAAAAATGTAATTGAAAAATCGTAGCAAATAATTGAAAATTTTGAACAAATAAATATAAATTTAAATAGATAAGAGCAAAAAATTGAAAAAATAGTTACAAAATTAAAAAGATAAAAAATATAATTTGAAAATTTTGAACAGATAGGGAAATTTTTTTGAATAGATAGGAAAAATTTTGAACAAATAGGGAAAAAATTGAACAGATAGAAAAAAAAATTTAGCAGATATATATAAATTTGAACAGATAGTTAATAAAAAGTCAAATAGATAAAACAAAAAAAGTCTAGGGTTAAAATTAGGTCTCATTTGGAAACAGACTAATTTAGTAATTTTTTAGCTATTTGGCTAAAATATGAGTTAAAAAAAATTAGTATGTTTGGGATGACTTTTTGGCTTTTTACGAAAAGATATGCAAAAAGTAGAGAGAAAATAGAATCTTTGACTTTTTGGTATGGGTTATTGGTTTTTTGGCTTTTTTAATAACTTTTTGGCTAAACCAATCACTTCCCAAACAAGGCCTTAGAAACAAATTGTCCTTTAGGATTTTTTACCAAATTATTTCACAAAGTGTAAACCTCTCATCAATAAAAAATATTCACAGGACCTAATGTCTTATACTCTCTTTAGATTAGATTTATCATCATTTTTATCTATAATAAAAAACTACTAAATATCACTTCCCAAACGAATTCTAAAGGTGTGGATTTTTGTGACATATTAATAATTTTGTATAGGTTTTTTCTATTAGATATAAGACAAAATTTTAAATTTTAAATATATATGATAAATGAAATATTGAAGAAGGTGAAGTTTGGAATTAGTAAATTTTCATGTGTGTGTTTTTTTTGTTTTTTTTTTTGGATTTTTTGAAAGTAAAATAATTTGATTACTTTGAGAATTGTTAAAAAAAAATAATTTTTATCAGTGAAAATGATGAATTTCAAACCTTTTTTTTTTTTTTGAAAAAATTACTCATAAATCTCATTTGAAGAAAAATTGTTTCATTTAGTCTTAAAAGTTTTCTTTCAAACCAATTAGTTCTTTTTATTTTAGATATGTTGTATTTTTTTGATTTGGAGGTTTGGGAGTTTACTTGTTTACCCTTGTATGTGATTTTGTTTGGATTTTTTTCTTCATGTTGAGTGTGTGTGAATGAGGTAGGTTTTTATGTTACTATTTTTTTGTGGGGATTTAGTAAAGTGATTTGTAGGTGGACGACGTCAATACATTTTCAAATACTAAACAAATATAAAGATTTAACATTTACATAACAATTTGACTTACAACACCACTACATGTTAATGAAATGCAATTTCACTTAGTTAAATGTAATGTTGATGATTTACATGTTAATGAAATGCAATGTTAGTCGTATTTGTTCATTGGATTTTGTTGTTCTTTTGCTGAATGGTTGGAGTGAAATTGCGTCGTTGATACACAACAGAAAGTGAATAATTTTGAGGTCGTGGTTGACTTTAATGACGTCACTCCAATGAGATTCGAGGTTTCATTTACTCATCGTCAACTTTCACGACTGTGTTAGTGAACGATGGCGTTAGTTATGTGGCCTCCAATGTTGATTTCCTTCTTGTTGTAGTTGATTCGGTTTGTGTGTTCAATGTTAGAGTGTATGTTTGTTCTTGATGATATATAGTAGTGTTAGTTACTAAATAATGATTTAGTAGATGTTAATGGTTGGGTGGGTTTCAAACTGCATTGAGGATATGGTCATGTAATCGCTAATTTCTTTTGTGGTTGGTGTTTTGATAGTGTAAATTTATGTCTGACATTGGATTGTTGTGGCATAAGTTATATTGTAATGCCATTAATATGTAAATCATCAACATTACACTTAACTAACATTGATGTCACTATCATTCCACATCAGCTCCACCATATATACCACTGACAAACAGGGGAAATAACAATACAACAAATGGCATTACAATTAAACTGATGCCAAAATAAACCATAACAATCCAATTTCAGACATAAATTTACACTACCAGAACACCAACCACAAAAGAGATTAGCCATTACATGACCATATCCTCAATGCAATTTGAAACCCATCCAACCATTAACATATACTAAATCACTATTTAGTAACTAACACTACTACATATCATCAAGAACAAACACACACTCTAACATTGAATACACAAACTGAATCAACTACAACAAGAAGGAAATCGACATTGGGGGCCACATAACTAACGCCATCATTCACTAACACAGCCACAAAAGCCGACGAGTAGTGAATGAAGCTTCGAATCTCACTGGAGTGACGTTGTTAAAGTCAAGCACGACACAAAATTATTCACTTCCGCTATGTATTGACGACGCAATTTCACTCATAGAAGAGGGTTTTTTTATTTCTAGGGTTTGGGAGGAAAAACGAATGTTAATTTGTGCAGGTTGTAATGATGAGTTAACATTACCTAAAACATTTTCTGCAGAAATGTAGAGTTTTCACAGCACTAACATTGCAAACATAGAATTTGCCATCTTCATCTCTTTCGGTTTGATCGAGTGGGAGGGAAACCAAAAAACTCCTTAGTAAGCTTTTGGATAGATTTGTAATTTTCACATTAACCAAACTCCCTTTTTACCCCTCACATCTAAGAGAAACAAGCAGTGCAATAATGTCCAAAACTGTCATTAACATTGAAATGGGACTTATTAGTCTACAAGAAAAAAGGTAGGACTAAATAATGCATAAGATCTAAATGTGAGATTTATTGGTGCTGTACCCTTTTGTTTTTTATCTCTTCCCAATCAAATTATAGTTTATTTATACACACACACATATATATATATAACTTATTTAGCCAAAAAATTAATTTTTGAAAAATGCTAGAGATCCCAAATAATTTACCAAATGTCTCGCATGGGTGTAGGACCTACACCATGTGGGTCCCACACCCATGCGAGATATTTGGTAGAATATTTGGTAAAATATTTAGGGTCCCTAACATTACTCTTAATTTTTTAGCTTATAAAAAACATTCTCTAAGGTTGTATTTGAATCAATAGAGATGTGAAAAGAGAAAATGTTAGAAACTCACAATTTTAAATGGACAATAACGTAACAAAGATTAAATTGAGATTTTTTTTAAAAAAATCTCAAATCTTTTTCATATATTGTTTATAGAGTGAACAGACAAAGCTCATATTACATATTAAAAATATATTTTTCAAAAACATTAAGAGGTTATTTGGGAACACTACAAGAAAACACACCTTTGGCGACTAAATTTTTAGTCGCCAAAAGTCCTTTTTTAGTCGCCAAAAGTTGAATTTTCACTTTCCCCGACTAAATATTTTAGTCGCCGGTTTTGTCGCGAATACACGGTCGCGAATACCTTTGGCGACTAAAAAAGTGTTAGTTGGCAATATACAGGTCTTCAGCGACCAAAGAATTTGTCGCCAATAGTCAATTCCATTTTTGGAAATTATACATTTAGCGACTAAACTTTTAGTCGCCAATGGTGAATTTTTTTTTTTATTTATACATTTGCCGACTATTTTTTTCGTCGCCAATAGTCAATCTTTTGGCGACCACAGAGTTTAGTCGCCAAAAGCATATTTGAAAAAAAAAAAAAATTACCCTTTGTTATTCCCAAGTTTTGAACTTGAGACCTCCCACATTCCAAACATTTACCAACACACTCTCCCCACTATACCACTACAACATCACATGAATATAAATGCAACATATATTATTTATATATTACTTTGACCGGTATTAATACAAAACTATATATATATATAATTATATATATTCAATATAATTTATGTAAAAAATAAATTATTTAGTAAAAAAAAATTTAGATCACTTTTGGCGACTAAATCCATTATTTAGTCGCTAATTCTATAATTTTGGGCTACTAATTAATTTTCAGTCGCTAAAAAAATATGTTCCGCCTAAAAAAGTTCCCTTTTGGCGACTAAACCTGTTTTTAGTCGCCAAAAACGTCCCCTTTTGGCTACTAAAGTGAATTTTAGTCGCCAATTGACAGTTTTTAGCTACTAATTTTTTTTTAGTAGCCAAAAAGCTTGACTTTCAGCGACCAAACTGGTTTTAGTCGCCAAAACACGTAGAATCGGCGACCAAACTATTTTTTAGTCGCCAAAACCTATACTTTTGGCTACTAAATGTTTTTAGTCTCCAAAAACCTTAACCTTTGGCTACTAAAAATTTTTTAGTCGCTAAAACCCCTATATTCGGCGACTAAACTGACTTTTAGTCGCTAAAACCCTTATATTTGGCGACTAAACTCTTTTAGTCGGCAAAAGTGACCAATTTTGGCGACTAATTCCATTTTAGTCGCCAATTCTACTACTTTCAACGACGAAAAATCCAATTTTAGTCACCAAATCTGCTTTTTGTTGTAGTGGAAGTTGGATATTAACACACTTTTTTTTATCTTTTTTTCTTTTTTAGGTCACATTACCTCTTTACTTTTTTACACATTTTTTCATAAAAATTTAAAAAAAAAATTTAGATCATACCAAATAACCCCTAAGTCTAATCAAATCATTTCAAATCCATTATTAAAAAATTCTTAATTCTAAACTCACCCATTTTGTCCACCAATATATATGAACTTTTTTTTTTAAAATTACTATATAAATTGGGCATATTAACAAATATTTCAATTTATTTAAGTTATAAAAAGAAATATATATATTGTAGCCCGACTCTCTGCGCTCCTTTCGGAAGGCGAATAGCCCTACAGTTCGGACTCCACGTGTGATTCTAAATCTGATTTCACAAGTGCAATGTGAAATAGTGAAAACACAAAAAGAGTCCAAATCCGACATTTCTTTTTGAAAAATTGATGTTTGAATCAAATGCCAAAAAATGGATTGCTTTGCCAGATTTCAAAGTCGCCAACTAAATATTTTTGGGAAATTTAGGAAACCCAAGACTCATGCCAAAGACCATTAGTCCGTCATCACCAAAGTGTCTCGACTTGAGAACTTAGGTACAAGAGGGGAAGGTCATGAATTAATCACCCCACTCACCTGATCAAAGATCGGCCTCTACTAATCATGATGTGATTTTTATTTACATTATATGCTCTTGTTCCAATTATTAGTTATTTTTACTATGTGACACACATACAAATATAGACTAATTTGCAAAGATTGGAACACTTTGATTTCATGTTTGTTTTTGAAAATTGTTTCGAATATATATCACTTGAAAAAGTGATCTCATATGCACATTTACTCAAATCATCCCAATTCAAACAATTAGCCTTCATTTACAGGCATTCAAGCAGATATATCATTTAAGCACTTAGCCTTATGGTATTTATGCTTATCATGGCAACAATCACGCGCATACGGTTATACTAAAGCAATAAGTGCTCACCTAGTACTCCAAGGCAAGCCAAAAGAAATAAAAGAGTTAGAAAAAATACATGATCCTAAGGATGCAAAATGACTAATACGACACATGCAATATGCCATTTTAAATAGGCTCGGCTATTAACATGGCATGCGAATCAATTTGATAGCATGCAGTAACTCACGTATTCAACGAAGTAATAAACGGCAATGCTTGTTAGAATAATGAAAAGAGCCTCGATGCATGCGAGACAAGTGTATGCAAACATGGAAAATGCTAAGAGAAACATGATGTTCTAAACTAACCATCGTAAGCAAATAAGTAAAAGGGAGAAAGATGTGGGCTTGAAAAACATACATGTTATTACATATTGGCTTAAGAGGGTTCGAATCAATGTCTGAGAGTCCGAATTAAACTATTTATTACAAAACTGGACGAATAAATGGGTGAAGAATAAACTAGCTAATTACTCTATTACAACAAGGATAATAATGATAAGCAAAATTAACTATCTAAGCTAACTAGCTATAACAATTACAAATTAACAGGATTAATTATAACAAGACTAATAAATAAATTAATTACAACAATGCACGGAGCATTAATGCACAAGGGCTGCATGCACAAGGTCTAAGAACAGCACTGTCTGCCTAGGTTTTGCTCTGTTTCACCTTCAGCCACTGCTTTCTGTTTTCTGCAAAATACACTGCTAACCCAACATTGATGACCGGCCGACCCTCAATGATGTCTGGCCTGGCCTACAAAAGGCCAGTCGTGCCTCAATGTCATGCAAAATTTTGTTTTGTGCTCTGAAGTGAAAACAATACAGACAGAATGTTTTTAACTCTGTGTGTCCCTCTCACCTTTCTCTGTCATGGAAAGCCTCAAGAGAAGGACAAAGTCATTTCCGAAATCATCAATGAGCAAATTGATTGCTTGATGAGTTAGGGCATGATTTTGGACAAAAATTAATGAATGCAATGAATCAATAACCACCAATTCCTCCTATCATGGGGTAAGCTCAAAGAGGGAGGTTGCAACGCTTCAAGAATCATCAAAATGCCATGAATTAGCATGTGACAACTCTTGACACAAGGAACTTGGCATAACATTCGGCCAAGTTCAAGCAATTCTAACCATTTTCTTTATATGGGTTGTTCGAAGTTTTAAGCCAATTTTATGAAGCCTTGCCATTTTTTAGTCCATTTGTCCCAAAGTGGTATTTAAGTCCTCTAAACGAGAAATAACGTCAAAAGAGAGGTTTTTCTAAAAACATGAGAGAGAGACTATACCGTTGACAATGAATCTCCGAAGAAATAAAGCCATTAAGTATAGGTCTTACTTACATGTTTTGAGCAACCTCAATCGGTTGAAATCATTCTCAAGAATGAAAGAGATAGATGGTGGATTGATTGTTAAAATTAGACTTTTAGACATGGAAATAAATTGAAGAAAAGCTTAGAACAATATATAACATGTTATGTATGCAAACTCATGAGACAACAAATGAATTAATTAAAGCTTGAACTAATTAAACAACTTAGGACAACCCTCAAACAGTCCTTATTAGATGAAAAACAAGGGCTCAAAGTTAATGAAAAGTGCCTAAAAAACTAAACAACAAAGAGAGGGAACAAGGTCAGTAAGCAAGAACAAGGAAAGGTGGCTAACCCCTCTACTTTTGAAACCTCAAAACATGATTTTTATCCCTTTTTTAACTCTGAAAATCAGTGCAAGGAGCAAAGAAAAAGAGCGTAAAAGAAAGGTTTGAGCTATAGGTAAAGACATAGAAAGAGTGTAAACTCTCTCTACTCTTTTGGTAGCTCTTCAAACCCAATCTTAAACACTTAAAATAGATTCAAAGCAATAAAAAACAAGAAAAACTAGGTAGGAAATGAAAGATATGAAAGCAAGAAGGAAGATAAAAAGCTTATACCTTGCAAAAAAGTTAGCTTTTGATTATGATCCAAGCTTAGTCTCAACCCACTCTCAAGCTTGAATTATGCTTATCAAAGATTAACCAAGGCTCTAAGATGGTGAGACAAGGTTGTGTATGGTGTATGGAGATGACACAAGGGAGCTAGGTTAGCTCAAAGGTTGCTTGCCATGGAAGAAGGATGAGGGAAAATTTTGTTCAACCCTCAAAACAATAACACAGCTTCATTTTTATAGAATTTGAGCTTAAAATGTGATAAATATCTTCAAAAAAAGATAGCTGGCGGGATCCCGCCCAGAACAGTATTTATCGTCACCGAGACCCGGCTGGCCATCATTGATGCATGGCCGGGCCTTGATGCCCTCCCCTATTTTTTTGGTTCAAACTCAACTCAAGGTGGCAAAAGGTCCAAAAATGAGACTCAGAGATTCAAACAAGGTAAATGGTGACGATCTGAGGTTATTTCGAGAGCCTGACTGAATCCGAATTGCTGTGAATTCAAAGCACACAATTCAACTTTCATCATCGAATGTATCGAAATAAAGCGCCCAAGTCTTAAGGGCGGTCAAAAATTGGGTGTCTACATATATATATACAAACTTTTTCGTATGTTTATCATTTTTTTTTATTTATTAGTTAGTTATATAATACAAAAATAATATTAATATGAAAAATTTACCTATAAATTTCATCTTGAGAAATGGTGATTTGTTTAGTACAAAGAATTTTTTTATAGACCAATTAGTCCCATTAATTTTGAAAATGCATATTTAATATATTATTTGGAATTTGGGTTAACGGTTATCCCCTTATATCTATTATGTTTCGTTTGCTTTTTCTTTTTTTTTTTCCCCCTTTTCTTTTGTGCTAGAAAGGTAAGTGTAGACACCCTATTTTGACCGATCTTAAGACTTAGGCACTTTTTTTTATTACTCGATGATAAAAACAAGAATGTGTTTCTCATAGCATCCTCATTAAGAAAGATGGAATTCGAGCTTTATTCCTAACCCTGAGCCTGTTTTGGCCAAGTACTTGAAACCCATTCAAAACTCTCTTTCAAAACTTTCTTTCCGCGCTTTGTTCTGAGCATTTCCGTAGTGTACCGAGGCTCATTTTTAAACTTTGAAATAAAATATTTTCTTAGAAAATGAGCAAAGAACATAGTGGAAATATGAGGAAAGGATGATAATTTTGTCAAAAAATCCTATTTCATGCAAAATAGTCAAGCTAAGGCCAATATTTTTGCCGTCTAGCCAACTTTTTTGGCTGACCAACTAATTCATTGGCTGGCCATCCAACTTTTTGGCCGGTCGACTAATTTGTCCAGGAACAGGGCAATTTCAGCATAATTCTTGTTTAATGCATGTAGGACATGCCACCTTAGATACTTCTGATGCATTCATGCACGAAATGCATACACACTCAGCCTCCATTGCCTAAAGGGCTTGACCCTTTAAAAAAGAGAGAGTTAAAGCAATAACCCATCATCTCTCTTTATTTATCATTATGGTTTGTCCTCCATTGTTGCCTTCCACTTATCTCCCACCATCTTTTTGACTAAGTCTTCCACCATTGCCTACACAAGAGATTAGATTGTTGAAATGGGTAAGGAGGATAGGATAAAAGAAAAAGTCTGGCTTGAGTTGAGAGTTGGCCAAAACTTCCCTTCTTGTACCTACACACTATTATGGCTCATCTTTCATTACCAAAACCATCCAAAAACTCATTATAATCAAATTCTAGAGCTTTGACTAAAGAAAGAGTAATCTTTGTCAAGTTTGAGAAAATCAGTGAGTTAACCATTTTCCACCACACATATTGTTAAACAATCCCAAAACACCATTATAGCTAAAATTTTAAGTTTTCGAATTGAGGATTGAGAACATAATTCACAATCTTGAGAGTGATCAAAAGGAAGTTTAAAAATCAAGAAATTCATCATTTTCTTTGGAAGGTGAATTTTCAATCTTTTTCATTTTCTTGTACTTTCTTTCTTATGTTAATTTTTTGACTTTGATTGCATATTATAAACTGTTGTAAGCTAACTAGAAGTGGTTAGTTGAGCTACCTATATATCCCTTGTTTGTTCTGTTTCAGAGTTGCAACAAAACAAGTTTTGCCAAGCCTAATTGGCCGGCCGGCCAACTTCTTCTGGGATAGAACAAAGCAGTCTTCCAATGATGAACATAACAGTTTCTGGCAGTCTCCGAGGCACATGAAGTTTCTGTCTTTCTTTTAAGTTGAGAGATTTGTGAGGTTTTATTTTGTTGTAATATTTTCTTCCTCTCATCCCTTATTTGGATATGTAATTATTCAAGTGTTGTAATAATTTCCCTCCTTGCCCCATTTCTTGCTTTCCCATTCTTTTACTTGCTTTTCTTATTTGTAAATATATATCATATCCATGCTTTGTATCTATATTTCATACATCTTGATTCGGCTAAACTTGCATTTATGGATTTAATCAATTTCTATATAATTATGTGTGCTACCTCATATTATTGAGATGATTCACATGTCATATGTTAGAAGCCGAATCTTTAATTACATTTCATGAGTGAATTGCATTAGAATTTTGTATATAAGATCATGCATATTTTACTAACTTTGTTTTGTAATTGTTTGCGGGACATCGGTAAATATATAAATTTTTATGCTTTGCATCCCGCTTGTATGTGTTTTTATTACTATGTTTAAGCATTCTACCATGTGGCCACTTGCTTGTTTGATATATCTCTATGAATGCCAGTAGATGGAGGTTGTGTTATTCAATTTGGAATAATATCGATTTTCATATTTGTAAACTCAATTTCTATTGAGTTGCACATTCTTAAAACTCTTTCAAAACACATGAAATCAAGTTGTTCCAAAATGAATGACACAATTTATACTTGCTTACTTTCATATAGTAAATTTTAGGATTTATTAAATAAATTGGAATATGAACATATAAAGTAAATAAAACTCATATCATGGTTTAATAGAAGCCAATCTTTAATTGGGTGAGCGAGGGTGCTCAATTAAAGATCTTCCCCTTTCATATCTAAGATTTCGAACTGAGACATCTTTGGTTACGACGAACAGGGACTTTAGCACGAGTCACGGGTTTCCTAATTTCCCAAAATATTAGGTAGCGATTATGAGATCTGATGACGCAGACTATTTTTGGCGATAAAATGGATTTTTTATAAAAAGTTGTCGGATTTGGACTCCCATCTATGTTTCATATTACCCTCGTGAGACTAGATCAAATAAATCGAGGGTCCAAACTATTTACCGTATATAGGTACCCCCGGGCAATGTAACAGTAAGATACACAACCTATGAGGATAAAATTTGTGATGGATTTTTATATGATGATCTTTTTTATTTGGAATGACATGAAATGTGAGATTCTTCAAACATTCCAGAAGGAGTATAAAAATAACTTAAAATATGGGATTTTTCAAACAATCCAAAAGGATTTGAGATTTTTCAAACATTTCAAAAGGAGTACGAAAACTCATTAGTAAGTTTTGGACAAGTGTATAATGTCAAACTATAACACTTCAATTTAACACTCAAACGTAACACTCCAATGTAACACAAAAAAAAACTCTTAAATGTATATTTTTCAAACGTAACACTCCAATAAAAGATGTAGGATTCTTCAAACCATTCCAAAATGAGTACAAAATTTCTTAGTAAGCTTTGACAAATGTATAATTTCAAACTGTGAGTATTACGTTTGGAAAAAGTACAATAAGAGTTTTTTTAGTGTTTTTGTATGTTACATTGGAGTGTTACTTTTAGGATTATATTGATTGGAATATTACGTTTGAAAAAAATATACTAAGGAGTTTTTTAAGAGTTGTTTGGCATCCCCTATATTAGGGCACATTTTTATATTTTTATCTTTTTTAGTCACATTTCTACTTTTTTGCATGTCTTTTCGTAAAAAGTTAAAATGTACACTTATTTAGATCATCCTAAACAACCTCCTAATGTGCTATATTGGAGTGTTGTATTAGAGTGTTACGTTCATATTTGCAATGTGAGATTTGTTCTAAACTGAGAGAAAATGCAAAACCTCTATAGTGCGAATTATCCAAATGTGTAATTTTACATTTGAAAAAATTCGCTTTTATCCACCAAAAATTAAACCCAAATGTGCAAGTGACTACTATTTTATGTAATTTCCACTTCAATAGGACCTTTGAGTTCATGAAAAAAATGGAGGATTAAACAATTCAAAAAATCACATTTTGAGATTTATTGGTATTTCACCCTATTAATATTTCATAAATGGACAAAGTAAATTAGGAGCTTTGGTCAAAACCCCTCATAATAAAATTTTAATGCATTAAGGACATCCAGAAAAAGTTTTTCTTGAAAAATCCAATACATACCACTATTATTAAAATATTAAACTTTAAAATAATATAACTTTTGATATAAATGTTGGTTTTTAATAAAATTAGTATTTTTAAAATCTTTTCATCAAAATCTATCAAATACGATTCGTATTGACTATGAAATTTTTTTTAAAAAAAATTATTATTATTTTTATCGTCGAAATTGATATAAACAGTAACAGTAACATGAACATGTTACTCTGTTTAACAGTTATTCTGTTTGACAGTAATATATGTTACTCTGTTTGATAGTAATATGTTACTCTGACAATATTGTCCAAAGAAAAAAATATATATTTTACTTTGTCTTTGTTCAATTATGTATTTTCTCCTTAGGGGGCTTATGAAACAAAATAAATTGTGCTGTCTTTTTCACCAAATAAGGGTCCAATTGAGAGATTTTGGCTAAATTTTCCAAGTAAATTGGGAAATAGGAAAAATTATACATTTATGAATTTTATTTTTTAATTATTAATATTAATAAAATTTACCACTTATTTATAATTAATTTTCAAAGCTACATAAGTGAAATTTTCACATAGAAATACTTTTTTTTTTTTTTTGTATTTACACACAAGTTTTAATTTATGAAGTTATACTCTATTAAGTCTTACCTAAGATTTTTTAGTCCTTCAAGTCCCATTAAATTTTTAATAGTCGAAATTGCCCTTTAAACAATGATTGTTCATTATTTATAATTATCTGTAAAGGAACATGATGATTTGACATTTATGTTAATTTTTAAAATTTTAAAATATCAACTTTCAAATTGAAAAACTAAAAAAAAAAAAAAAATTATGTGAAAAAAAAACTAATATTTTTTTTGACAAAATTGAAAAAACTAAATTATTTTTTTGTGCAAAACTGAAAATTTTGTGCTTATAAAGGAACATGAGAATAGAACATGTGTACAAAACTAAAAAGAAAAAAAAAATTTTAAAAATGAAAAAACTAATAATATTTTTAGTTTTAAAACTAAAAAAAAGAAAAACTAATAATATTTTCGATGGTATTAAATATTTGAATCAAACCAATAAGTAAAAAGGCAAAAATATTTTATCTCATGCTTTATTTTTATTTTTTTTGTTATCAATTAATGAAATAATTATCTAAAATATTACTATGTAAAATTGATAGTATTCTTAATTTTAAAAATTAAGAAAAACTGATAATATTCTCAATTTTATTAAATAAGACTTATTTTTACCAATCTACACTTCACCATTGCACATGTATACAACCACCATATCACCATATCACCACTGCCACCAAAGCAAAGCAAAGCAAAGCAAAATAAGCCACAAAAGGGGGTAGACCACCCCTAACTCAAACAAGGCTTTAAACAACCATTTTAGCACTCAAAAACAAAGGTTTTTGTAGTTGACAACTAGGCCAAAACAAGCATGCAAAGGTGGCCAAACACTTGATCAAAATAAAGCTTAGAGAGGGAAAACACTCACCCTTGAAGCACAACTTTAACACAACAACTTCTCTGAGCTAAAACCAGCTTTTCGAGTCCAAACAAGACCCTCAAGTACCTCAGCAACAAGATAATGGTGTTTCACTAAGTGTTGTAGTGCAAATATGTGAAGAAAACACACTTTAAGACACAATAGAGCACAATATAGAGAGAGTGTGTGAGAATTCTAGAGAGAGAGAGAAATTTTTTGTCTCTAAAAAGTTTGAACCTCTCTAGAGGGGGAGGGAGCTCCCCTTATATATGCAATGCAAGCAAAAAGCTTGCTTGACAAGCTTGAAACTTGCCTCCATCCTTCCATACACGTGTATGGAGGATGATTCAGTGAGCCACAGTTGGCCCAAAAGATCTGAAAATATCTAAAAATGAGAAAAAGTGGCTGCCGGCCAGTTAAGGTGGCCGGCCGGCCACTTCTACTAGCCGGCCGACCACTTGAAGTGGCCTACAAGAGGGAAAAGTGGCCAGCAGATGCCAAAAGTGGCCGGCAAGGCCCTCTTCTCCTCAAGGCAAGAGGCAACAAGGTTTGGCCCAAAAACCAAGGCCAAAACACAAAGAGTTAAGAGGCTCAAAGACAAGGCACCCAACTGAGACCTTCGAGCGCTCAAAACAAGCACAAACATGCGCAATCATCGCGTGCACAAACGATGACATCTGAGTCTTAAGATCGGTAAAAAATGGGGTGTCTACAGAAGGACAAAGTCATTTCCGAAATCATCAATGAGAAAATTGATTGCTTGATGAGTTAGGGCATGATTTTGGACAAAAATTAATGAATGCAATGAATCAATAACCACCCCTCCCTCCTATCATGGGGTAAGCTCAAAGAGGGAGGTTGCAACGCTTCAAGAATCATCAAAATGCCATGAATTAGCATGTGCTGACTCTTGACATCAGGAACTTGGAATAACGTCTGAGCAAGTTCAAGCAATTCTAACCACTTTCTTTATATGGGTTGTTCCAAGTTTTAAGCCAATTTTATGAAGCCTTGCCATTTTTTAGTCCATTTGTCCCAAAGTGATATTTAAGTCCTCTAAACGAGAAATAACGTCAAAAGAGAGGTTCTTCTAAAAACATGAGAGAGAGACTATACCGTTGACAATGAATCTCCGAAGAAATTAAGCCATTAAGTATAGGTCTTACTTACATGTTTTGAGCAACCTCAATCAATTGAAATCATTCTCAAGAATGAAAGAGATAGATGGTGGATTGATTGTTAAAATTAGACTTTTAGACATGGAAATAAATTGAAGAAAAGCTTAGAACAATATATAACATGTTATGTATGCAAACTCATGAGACAACAAATGAATTAATCAAAGCTTGAACTAATTAAACAACTTAGAACAGCCCTTAAACAGTCCTTATTAGATGAAAACAGGGGCTCAAAGTAAATGAAAAGAGCCTAAAAAACTAAACAACAAAGAGAGGGAACAAGGCCAGTAAGCAAGAACAAGGAGGGGTGGCTAACCCCTCCACTTTTGAAACCTCAAAACATGATTTTTAGCCCTTTTTTTAACTCTGAAAATCAGTGCAAGGAGCAAAGAAAAAGAGCGTAAAAGAAAGGTTTGAGCTATAGGTAAAGATATAGAAAGAGTGTAAACTCTCTCTACTCTTTTGGTAGCTCTTCAAGCCCAATCTTAAACACTTAAAATAGACTCAAAGCACTACAAAACAAGAAAAACTAGGTAGGAAATGAAAGATATGAAAGCAAGAAGGAAGATAAAAAGCTTATACCTTGCAAAAAAGTTAGCTTTTGATTATGATCCAAGCTTTGTAACGCCCTCAAAATAAACCCATAAATCATGCATTCGTGACATCCATAAACATAAGAGAAATAAACATATTTCCATTCATCAGAGTATTTAATCCAAAGGTATTACATGTTGACAACAAAAGTAAATGCCCTACGGGCTTACAACTTTCCAAGCCAACACTTGGTTACAAAAAGGAGAGTACTAACTCAAAACACAAAAATAAGCCCTTGGCTTAAATCACATGTAATACACAAAATATTTACAAAAGTAAGCCTTCAGCTTCTAAAACCTCCCAAGCTAAGTCCTTGGAGGCGGCATATCACCTGCACCTGAAAATGATGTCCCATATAGGGTGAGCCAACGCCTTGTAGAGATATGCTAAACACAATATGAACAATGACTAAAACATGAACATTCGATAAATGTTAACATTGGTCAACCAACTTACAACACCATCCAATCCCATGACAAATATGTCCATGTTCATTTTACTTTCCTTTACTTAACAAGTTTTCAATTCATAAACATGGCTCAAAACCTGGCCAACAATTTAAATGAGATTACAACTCATATCAACGATACTTCCATTTCAAATGAGATAACAACTCATATCAAAACACTTCCATACTTCATAATAGATACACATATTTGCTGTATCAATATCATATTAAAACACTTCTATACTTCATAAATGATACACAGATTTGCTACATCAATGGAGTCCATCCCCTATCTCCTCCCAAATAACATCCGGTTTAGGAGTCCATCCCCTATCTTCCCCTCAATCGTGGAGTACATCCCCTATCTCCTCCTACAGAAAACAATGTATATAAACAATTATCATATACACGATCAATCAATACACAGATTCGATATATTATTCCAACCGTCATATTCAATGACATATTCAACGTGATTAGTTTCAGTTTTCCCTAATCAATATACAGTGTCTACAACAATCACGACTATCCTCCACCGATAGCCCAAAGTAATTATTTCTAAACAGATAATAAATGTATCAACAGATAAATTATCAATGTTTTCAAAAGTGAGCGATTAATCAATCCAACTCCACCATTCTTTCTCATAAGTTCCCAATTCCACTATTTCACAATGAAAGTCATTAATTACACTAATGACCCAACAAAACCCAAATATGGCATTTTCCTCCATTTCTCCCAATATTGACCCAACGGTCCAAATATCATCACTAGACCTCAATAACTCCATTTTAAGGCTCAAATACACATGTATAGCTCAATGGAATGAAAAACCCTCTTTTTATATTTTGAGGTTTGAAACCCTAACTCCCAAACTTTCCCAATTACAACATTACATCAAAATGAACACAAGTTTATGTCAAAGACCATAAATATGAGTAGTTATCCCTACCTCAAGTTCGGAGCCCAAAAGAGAAGGTGAAGAAAATCGAAATTGCTCCAAATCCCAAGATTTTCGGATTGATAGGTAGCCCAAGCCAAGCTCTACACTTTTTACAAAGGGACAAGGGTGGAAGATCACTCAAACTAGATCAAACCTTAGAGAGAAGTTGTATTCTAGAGAGAGAGGGTCTCAAAATAGGTTTTGAAAAGTAAGAGAGAGAGAGAGAGAGAGAGAGAGAGTGAAAAGTGATCTGAAATAACGCAGTCCAGATCTGATATACGTATGACCCGCTCGAGCGAAGAATAGGATGCTTGAGCATCAAACACAAAAACTTAACCCACTCGAGCGCCAAGGCACAAAACAAGACACCACCCACTGAGCGCAAAAAGGAACCCGCTCGAGCGTAGATTACACTCTTCCAGTATTTTTACAGACAACGAACACCCGCTCGAGCGCAAGGATACCCGCTGAGCTCGACCTGCTTGAGCGTAAGGAAAATCGCTCGAGCATGAAAAACACATCTGCAGTATTTTTGCAGACGCACGAGATGCTGAAAATGTGCAAACTCCGCTCGAGCGCGAAGGTATCCGCTCGAGCGGACCACCAAAAATCTGGGCAACAAGAAATGGGACTAAAGCTCAACCAACCTGTTTGAAGCACGCCCAAGACATTTCTAAACTCCAATCCAAAGCATTAAGGTATGGAAATGAAATACAAACGACAACAATCCTCAGCGGAAACGAGTCCGGAATACAGTAAATAAGGAAGGGAAAACCGGGATCGCTATAACCTCCCCCCCTTAAGGAATTTAGTCCCCGAAATTAGATACAAGTTTTCAAAAAACAAGTTTTCTCAATTCTTAACAATATTACGATTCAATACTCAACAACTTGACCCATTACCGGTCATCTCATCTCTTTTCAAGAGGCCAAATACAACAAATGTTACAACATGCATTATCAACATGCTTTCTCTTGAAATTTATCAATTTCATCACATATTCCACCATTCAATTACATATTCAATGCCAAGAATATATTTGCATTTCTAAAACAGAATTAACATATGCAATGTTAAAATAAACTTCCATTTCGAGGCAAGTTCCATAATACTTCCATAAACCGAAACATTTACAATGTTTTACAACTTAAGACATATTCAATGCTCTTAAAGTTCATCATTACAGCAAAATATACAACATATGCTCAAACATCTATAAATAGATCCGGATACTTCTCTCGGACCTCCAATTCACGTTCCCAAGTGGCTTCTTCCACTCCGTGATGTTTCCACAAAACTTTTACCAAGGGAATGGTCTTGCCTCGCAAGACTTGATCCTGCCTATCCAAGACCCGAACCGGTCTCTCCTCATACGAGGCATCCTCATCTACCTCCAAGTCAGTCCAATCCAATACATGGGACGAATCCGGCTCGTACTTCTGAAGCATACTAACATGAAACACGTCATGTATCCCGGACAACTGCGGTGGTAAAGCTAAACGGTAGGCAACCTCGCCAATCCTCTCAAGGATCTCGAAAGGGCCAATAAACCGAGGGGACAACTTCCCACTCTTCCCAAATCTCATCAAACCCCGTCTAGGTGATATTTTCAAGAAGACATGATCACCCGCCTCAAATGCCAAAGGCCTCCTCCTGTGGTCGGCATAACACTTTTGGCAACTCTGGGTTGTAATAAGCCTCCTACGGATAAGCTTAACTTTCTCCGTCGTTTCCCTCACCAACTCCGGGCCCAACAAAGGTGCATCGCCCAACAAAGGTGCATCACCCACCTCGGCCTAGCACACCGGAGACCTACAAGGTCGGCCATACAAGGCCTCGAATGGTGCCATACCAATACTCGACTGGAAACTGTTGTTGTAGGCAAACTCCACCAAGGGCAAGTGCCTCTCCCACGTCCCACTAAAGTCAAGGACACAACCTCGAAGCATATCCTCAAGGATCTGAATAGTACGCTCGGACTGCCCGTCAGTCTGAGGATGATAAGCCGTGCTAAAGGTCAACCTAGTGCCCAAGGCACTTTGCAAACTCTGCCACAACCTAGTAGTAAAACGTGGATCTTTATCAGAGACGATCGACACTGGGACCCCGTGCAACCTCACTATGTCCCGAATATACAAGTCGGCAAGATGATCTACCAAATCTCTCACGCGCATAGGGATAAAAGTGCGCCGACTTAGTCAACCAGTCTACAACCACCCAAATAGCATCACTACCCCGCTGAGTCCTCGGAAGACCTACAATGAAGTTCATAGTTACATGCTCCCACTTCCAATCGGCAATACAAACCCGCTAGCCTCTAATGTTCGGCCTTCACTTGTTGACAAGTAAGGTACTTAGACACAAAAACTGCCACATCTTTCTTTATACCCCGCCACCAAAACTGGTGACCCAAATCACGATAAATCTTAGTGCCTCCCGGATGCACCGCAAGGCGTGAATGGTGAAACTCTTGGAGTACTTCCTCTCGGCAAGACTCCGGCACAAACAGACGGTGTTGGTATCTCACACTCAGGTCGGGATACACAGTCAAACCCTTCTCAACCTTTCCATTGGAGATCTTCTCTCGGAGGGATTCTACCTCAAGGTCACCTCTCTGTGCCTCTAACACTCGAGTCATAAGTATGGGCTACGTAACAACGGAAAACAAGGCCGCAGCCTCAATAGATTCGCCCAGAAGCAAATCAAACTAGCCAAGTGCACCCAACATCTCCCACTCCCGGATGGCTATACAAGCTACATCACTAATGGATTTCCTACTAAGGGCATCGGCCACAACATTGGCCTTTCCCGGGTGATAGTGCAACTCAAAGTCATAATTCTCAATAAACTCCATCCACCTTCTCTGCCTCAAATTCAAATCTCTCTGTGTAAACAGATACTTCAAACTCTTATGATCCGAGAACACCTCGAATCTCTCACCGTAAAGGTAGTGCCTCCAAATTTTCAAGGCAAAAATCACAGCTGTTAACTCTAGGTCATGTGTAGGGTAATTCCTCTCGTGTATTTTCAACTGCCACGAGCCATAGGCTACCACTTTTCCCTCTTGCATCAACACACAACCCAAACCCTCTCGTGAGGCATCACAATAAACCGCATAACCTAAACCTCTTTTCGGGATAATCAAAATTGGAGCGGTGGTCAATCAAACTTTCAACTCGTGGAACAACTTTTCCCAAGTCTCACTCCATACAAACTTGAACCCTTTCCGCATCAATCTAGTCAATGGCGAAGCTAGCTTGGAAAAATCTTTCACAAACCGATGGTAATACCCAGCTAATCCCAAAAAATTGCGGATCTCAAAAACACTCTTAGGCTGTGCCCAATCCTGCACTGCCTCTATCTTGGATGTATCAACAAACACCCCTTCCCCGGAGACTATATGGCCTAAGAATTTTACATCTCTTAGCCAGAACTCACACTTCCCAAATTTGGCATACAGCTTATGGGCCCTAAGCAACTCAAGCACCACTCTCAAGTGTTCCTCGTGCTCCTCCTCTGAAGGTGAATAAATCAGAATGTCGTCCATGAAAACAACCACGAAACGATCTAAGAATTCCCGGAAGATCCGGTTCATCAAGTCCATAAACACTGCCGGTGCATTGGTGAGCCCAAAAGGCATCACCAGAAACTCATAATGGCCATACTGCGTACGGAATGTCGTCTTCGGAATATCCTCCTCCCTGACCCTCTGGTGGTAACCCGATCTCAAATCTATCTTAGAGAAACAACGAGACTCCTTCAACTGGTCAAACAGATCATCTATACGGGGCATAGGGTACTTATTCTTAACCGTAGCCCGATTCAATTTCCGGTAATCAATACAAAGTCTCAAGGCACCATCTTTCTTTTTAGCAAAGAGGGCCGGTGCTCCCCACGACGAAGTACTAGGGCGAATAAAGCCCTTATCTAGCAATTCCTGGAGCTGAATCTTCAACTCACTCAACTCGGCTGGGGCAAAATGATAAGGTGCCATGGAAATCGGTGCCGTGCCGGGCACTAAATCAATGGAAAACTCTACCTTTCGATGTGGTGGCAAACTAACAAGATCCTCGAGAAAGACGTCCGAGTACTCACAAACCACTCTCGGCAATACAATCTGGGTCTCACCACACTCACTACTCATACAGCTAGCGAGAAGACAACTAAGCTCACTCTGCCCTCGCGGATCATACACCGGTGGCAACACACTACCAACCCGATCCCCCAAGAAATGGAAACAATCCCCGCTCAAGGTACATACAGTGACCCTCTGGCAGTAACAATCAATAACAGCCCGGTATGATGATAGCCAGTCCATACCCAAAACCACATCAAAACCCGACATAGCCATAACTACAAAAGAAAATGGAAGCCGGCGGTCGGCGACTTCTATATCACAGCCTCTACACCCCTGCTTCAAAATCAACTCACCCCCAACAGGTGATACAACACAAATAGGAGATGCTAACTGTGCCAACTCCAACCCCAAAACAGATGCAAATGCAGCAGATATAAAGGAATGGGATGCACCCGTATCAATCAACACATTGGCAATCGAGTTGCAAAACAAAAAGGTACCTCTCACAAAAGATGGAGCCGATACAAGATCCTGCGCGGTAACAACATACACACACCCTGAAGGTCTCTGGTCTACCTGCTCACCCCTCGGAGCAAAAGATTGCTGCACAGACTGAGACGATAAAGCCCCCTGATTGGCCCTCGAGGCCTGAACTGACTGTGCTAGCTGAAAACTCTGCGTCTGCCTTGAACCAGATGCACCAGATGTGCCACTCAACTGCGAGCAATACCTCTTCAAGTGCCCCGCCTGACCACACTGGTAGCAAGAGAGTGGCTGGCCTCTGCCCTGACTCTGGCTCTGAGGTCGAGCTGAAGATGAAGCTGCTCTCTGACTTCCTCCCCTCTGCGGGCAAGCTGAAGACTTGTGGCCTAGCTTACCACACTTGTAACAAGTGATGTCTCCCTGACTGCCTCTCCCAGAGCCTGCACTCGGCACTGGAAAGGTAGATCTCGCAAAAGCACCCTGGTACTGCTGAGGGTTAGAACCCTTCTGCCTCCGACCATCCCCCTAGCCATCCTGACTCCTCTTAAAGACCCTCATCCTCTCCTCTTCCTCCTGCATCATAATCTCCATATAGGCCGTGGCATCCACAAGGCGCCCATACTCCCGAGTCATGATGTAATACCCCTGTTCCGTAATATGTTAATTGGTCCTTAAAATGAGTATGATTATGTGGTTAATATAATTTTGTGTGCCATTATGTGAAAATATGTGGTTTTTGAATTTCTATCTATTTACTGTAGGAATATCTGTTTGATTATCTGCTTTGGAAATTAAATTGAAGGCCTTATCGGCCACAGAACCCGAAATTGATTACGCCATTGTGATTGGCATAATTTTTAGAACCTACAGTGAAATTTAATTGAAAGTTGATTCGAGTCAGATTTAATCGATTAATTGATGAATTAGAGCCCAATTACCTTATTAATATTATATTGGCCTTAGTGGGTTTTGTTGTTAAGTCACTACACTCTCCATCCTCTCTTCTTCACTTCATTTGGCTGAATTTGGGACTCAAAATAGAGAGAGAGAGAACTGGCTATAGAGAGAAAGAATGAGAGAATTGTGTAATTTTTGGCTCAAGCTTGGGAATTTGGGGATTAAGCTCAAGATTTGGCTAGAGCTTGGATGTTTAAGGCTCCTAGGTGAGTAAATTCATGAGTTTGAACTTGTGATTTTGTGAATTAAAGATTAATTGGTGATCAAGAACAAGAGTTGTGCTATAATTGATGAATTTGAAGCTAATGTGCACATGCATGTGTAGGATCACCATGATTTTGCATAAACAAGCATGTATGAAGTTGAATATGGAAATATGAGTGTTGAATCATACATGCAAGCATGTTTTTGTTGTGTTCCATGAGGATGAACACCATTTGCATTATTTGGAATAGAAATGAAGTCAAGATTAGCATGCATGTTTGAATAATTAAAGGGTAGGAGCTTTGAATACATGAGTGTGTATGATGGAATTGGGTTTGAGTTAAATTGAGCCATGCATGTGATTTAATTATGAAATTGAGCTTCAATATGTTGTAATTTATGCTTGTACCATGTTAGTACATGTCTATGAGTAATTTGAGCCATACCATGCATGAATTGTTGGTTGAAAGTCGAAATGAAGCTCAAGAACACAATTCTGGGTTTTCCAGGATTTTGAGGTCCGCTCGAGCGGGAAACCTGACGCTCGAGCGGGAAATGCGTGCTCCTAGTACTTTTTGCAGACTTGATGTCCGCTCGAGCGGGGTAATTCACGCTCGAGCGGGGAAGCTATTTTGACAGGCCTTCCGCTCGAGCGCCCTATCACACGCTCGAGCGTATTTTTCATGCAACCAGTACTTTTGCGGGCCTTAAGGGTCCGCTCGAGCGGGGAAGTCCACGCTCGAGCGGGGACCCTGTTTTCTGAAAATCTGAAAATGTATTCTGTGTTCTGTTTTTCCGTTCCCTTTCACTTTTAAACACTCTTAGGCATACATTGAACATTGTAATTGAATTAAATAGATAAGAATGAAGCCTAAAGAGGAATATGTGAATTAAAGAACGGATTGAATTATTTGTGACCCATATGTGCTATGTGATGTGTAGGGTTAAGCTCCAAGGCAAATTCATAAGCCGATCACTGTGAGTAATATCTGACATATGTTATTGTCCAATGGCTACTTCTATGTAGGTTTTGTAAAGTTCATTAATTTGAATGGTGGACAGAGTTTGATATGAAAGGCCTATGAGCCAGTTTGATATAAATGAATGGACCGAAGGTCGTTTTGGCATAAATGAATGGACCGAAGGTCGTTTTGACATAAATGAATGGACCCAAGGTCGTTTTGGCATAAATGAATGGACAGAATGTCGTTTTGACATGAACGAATGGACCGAAGGTCGTTTTGACATAAATAAATAGACCGAAGGTCGTTTCGACATGAATGAGTGGGCCGAAGGCCGTTTTGACACAAATGAATGGGCCAAAGGCCGTTTTGACATGAATGAATAGGCCAGAGGCCGTTCTGTCATGAATGAAAGTCTAAATGGGCCAAAGGCCAGTTTGTCATTTGAGTGGGCCAAAGGCCAGTTTGACACGAATAATAGTTTGACACGAATGATAGTTTGATATAAGTAATAGTTTGACACGAATAACAGTTCGATCTGAATAATAGAATGAATGGGCCAAAGGCCGTTTTGACATGAAAGAATGGGCCAGAGGCCGTTTTGACATGAACGAAAGTCTGAATGGGCCAAGGGCCAGTTCGTCATGGAAAGATAAATGGGCCAAAGGCCAGTATGTTTGGAACCACAGTCACTTGACCTAAATTATGTATACATATATATTAATTAGAAATATGAATTGGGCCCAAGGCCGTTTGGAGCATGTTGTTCTACATATCGTTTGTATAACTTCTGTATTTGATATTATTCATTGGGCTATCACTCACGCTCATTCATGTGTTTGTAGGTGAGCCAAGAGAAGTCCAAACCCAGCCCCAGTGAAGTCTGTCAGGAACAACAAAGGTTTTGGAGAGTCAGCCCTTGTGTCTCACGTACGAGACCCGTCTTTGCCATTTTGTTATGTATTATATTTTGTCATGTGGGCGAGGACTTTGTGTATATCTGTATATAGTTGAGATGGGTTGACTTAGACTCGAATGATCCTGTTGCGCAGAACTTTTTGGTACTATGTTTTTGTTGTGAGTTATTAACATGCATATGTATGGTTTGTTTTGATGTGCATATAAGCACGGCTCTATGGACAAAGTTTAAAATTTTTGCTTCCGTTGTCCCCTATACTCTGACGAGTTACGTTTGGTTTGGTTTGAGGCTGTAGGTAATCTCATGATTACTGGCCGGTTATGTCCTTAACCCATGGGGGCGGGTTCGGGTCGTGACAGAGTGGTATCAGAGCACGAGTTAATAACTCACACACTTGTCCAAAAGAGCAATAAGCGTCTAGAAAAGATTTAGGATGCATTCATGTGATAAATGTGAACTTAGAAGCATCAAGAATATGCTTAATTGTTTCGATATGAACAGTTATGTGTTATAAATTCGTGAATTGCTTGCATTATAAACCATTGGAATATGTATGCTCTCTAGTATATGCATACTTGTGAATCTTTTGTATAAAGTATAATGCAAGTTTAATCAAATGGTGAACTTTTATTATTTTCTGATGATATGAAATGACAAGTTCCCTGAAATGCTATGTTTTGCATGAGTGAATGACTGTCTAAATTTTCTTCGAATGTAATTGTGGTATCCTTAGCAGAAGCCCTCGCCCAGGGGACATAATATTGTGGCTGATGGTCATGAGGCCCTAACCCGAGGGAAATAATACCGTGGCACAGGCCCTCGCCCGGGGGGGAAACAATACCGTGGCTTATGAATGAGATATGTTACCCGTTATGCTTGACCAACATGATATGTTACGCTAAAGGAAATACCACACATGATTTGAACATGAGATATGAATTGTTACACTACTGTGTACAATAAAATTTGTTTTGTTATAGTGCACATACATGAACATATGAACCATGAAAAGTTGCTTATGTGCATTCGATTCTGCCAATGGGTGCCTATGTGAAATATGAACATGATTTGAGTATATAATTACTTAGTAAATGTTCAACATGCGATATCTGATAAGTATGCAATCATCTGTTACCTATGTGATTAATTGTGTTGGGACGGTGCATAAAATGAGAATATAACAATGTGTCTATGTGCGAATGTACCCATGTGTATCTGTGTTTATTTTTGTATTTGGCACCCCAGTATTTGGCAAGGCTTAATAAGAGATTGTGTAGAGTATGGATGAAGTAAGAGCATACGAATTAGAAGGCTTTTCCACAGCCCGACTTGATAGTCTGGAAAGAGTAGTACAAGAAATGGCAAAGATCTTAAGACAACAGCGTCAGTTGCCGCTACGGCAAGAACCTTTGCCACCACCAGTGTAAGGAACATTGAGGAGTTTGTATTCGGATTTCTGAGGTTTGTTATAGGTGTGGTGAAATGGATCGTACGATAAAGAACTGTCCCCGAACTGAGCAAAATGTGAATAAACCTTCTGCTCCATCTAAATTCGTACCGATGGTAGGAATTGCTAGTCAAGAGAGAGTAATTGCACTCGTTTTAGAAAGTACTCTGAACGCTGCAGCCGTTATTCCAGGTATCTATATTGTTTATAAACGAATACCTATATGTGATTGATTCTGAATTAGTGCATGTGTACATCTTTGTCTAGGGTTTTGTTGGATTCGGGTCAGCATGTCCCTTCATATTCGTTGCCTGTGTATTTGGATTGGTCAGACCCACAAGATTGAGACTGTATTTATTGAACGTGTATGCTCCATTTGGGAAATTTGTGAAATACGTATTGGGATATTGCTTAACTCTGCATATGCACATGTACATCTGAACCTACGCTCAGGGTGATCCGTTATATTACTGTCTTTAATAACTAAGCCACTGGAATTATGACTCTATAATGGTGAGACCATGCATTTGAATTGGCAGAAAATTGACTGGATTATGTGACTATACTGGGCTCGACTCATAAACCTACATTTTGTGACTAATTTGGAACTTTTGAGTAACAGACCCTATCTTATATACAACCGAGGAACTCTGTTTAATGTGCTACTGTGCACCATGTGCCTGTATATAAGACTTGTTTGGGGATTGCTGTATTAATTATGGTACATACCTCCTGATCTGAATAACTGCATGTTTATGCAACTACCCCTGAATTTATGTAGTCAATGCCATATTGTACATAACTTGAAATGCTTTGATATGAGCAGTTGTGACGAATAATTTTGATATGACTTTGAGAACTGGTAAACTTAGGACAGTTGTGAAACTATCAGCCATGTGCCTAAACAAACAAAGTGAGCCTTACAGAACCGAATGTACCCCATCTGAGAAAACTTTTATCTGATTCAGTCCGATAGAACCATTGTCTGATTTGACCTGATAGAACCCTCATTGGATATAATTTGATGGATCCTTTGTTTGATTTAATCTGATAAGACCTTTGCTTGGGTTGATTTGATAAGAATTTCTATTTGATTTGATTTTTTTAAGGGAAGACCACGAATTGTTCGTGAATAAATAGCCAGATTATTCTTGGCAGAAAAACTGATAGACCCAAAACTTGAATTCATTTGGAATGCTTGACTTGTTTGAAAGACCTTTTGTGAGCTATCAACAGATTGATCTAACCATGAACACCATTGAGAACCAACCTTCAATAATTGGGGCATAAGTGTTATAAATGAATAGAATTGTACAAATTCTGTGATTGGGTTGTGTATTGTCATATTCTTGCATATTTGGTGCTAGGGAAACCGATGACAACAGATTGACTTGATTGTGAACCGTACTGAATATGTATGGTTTGTTTTGGTACTATATAGTTGAGATGGGTTGACTTAGACTCGAATGATTCTGTTGCGCAGAACTTTTTGGTACTATGTTTTTGTTGTGAGTTATTAACATGCATATGTATGGTTTGTTTTGATGTGCATATAAGCACGGCTCTATGGACAAAGTTTAAAATTTTTGCTTCCGTTGGCCCCTATACTCTGACGAGTTACGTTTGGTTTGGTTTGAGGCCGTAGGTAATCTCATGATTACTGGCCGGTTACGTCCTTAACCCATGGGGGCGGGTTCGGGTCGTGACACATGAATCCCCCAACTCTGGTCCTGAGCCCATGTCTCAACTTCCTCTCAAACTCAATGCAACGGCGTTCCTCAAACGCCACTAGCTCAGGTGCGAACCTGGATAAACTGGTAAATGCGGCCTCAAACTCGGCCACTGGCATACTCAGCTGCTTGAGCTGACAGAACTGGTCCCTCAACTTCTCCCTAACAGCTGGAGACAAAAACTTCTCCTGGAAAGCATCTACAAAGGCCTCCCATGTATCACCAACACGACCCCTCATGAACTTCCACCACTGACCCGCATCTCCCTTCAATTGGAAAGACGCCAAGGTCACCTTCAAAGCCCCGTCTTCGATGCTAAGCATCTCAAATGTCTTCGTCATCTACTCAAGCCACTCATTAGCCTTCAGTGGCTCTTTGGGATCGCCAACAAACTCGTCCGAATTAGACCGAAAGAACTCCCTCTTCAGAAAGGAAGGCCTTGCCTCAACTGCATGGGCCTAGGCTTGATTCTCAGCCCTGAGAATGTCCATAGATTCCCTCAAAGCTCCTGCCATATCGCGGGCAAAGGCACCCATGGCCTGTTGACCTACCGGCTCAGCCACATTGGCCTGACCAACACCCTTCTGCTGCGCCAGAATCTCATTCGGTATAGGCATCTCCTACCTCCTAGGCCTACCTCGCCTACTACCACGTCCTCGTCCTGACATCCTAATAAAGGTAACGAAGAACATTAGCACATTCATAAATGTGCCGAAGCTATAACACTCACGTCCTAATATATGGACAACTGTAATTCATTCCACGTAAGCACATAATCACATAAGCACTTACAAATTTCATTTCCGAATAATGATAGTCCCGAGGCGTTACTAGAGTTCCGGTTAGAAACAGCATTGGTCAAGTGCTTTTCCAACAAGACTCACAGAAACCCAAGGATCCAATCAACATCCTAGAAACTAAATCCCATACCCATATAGTCACATAAACATGTTATCACATAAGTATATAACATTACACTTAAGTCTCTAACAAGCGAGATAAACCCATTGTAGTACTAACCACTTCCCGCGTACCCAAAGTATTCGAACCCGGTACGCTCTGATACCAAGTTGTAACGCCCTCAAAATAAACCCATAAATCATGCATTCGTGACATCCATAAACATAAGAGAAATAAACATATTTCCATTCATCAGAGTATTTAATCCAAAGGTATTACATATTGACAACAAAAGTAAATGCCCTACGGGCTTACAACTTTCCAAGCCAACACTTGGTTACAAAAAGGAGAGTACTAACTCAAAACACAAAAATAAACCCTTGGCTTGAATCACATGTAATACACAAAATATTTACAAAAGTAAGCCTTCAGCTTCTAAAACCTCCCAAGCTAAGTCCTTGGAGGCGGCATATCACCTGCACCTGAAAATGATGTCCCATATAGGGTGAGCCAACGCCTAGTAGAGATATGCTAAACACAATATGAACAATGACTAAAACATGAACATTCGATAAATGTTAACACTGGTCAACCAACTTACAACACCATCCAATCCCATGACAAATATGTCCATGTTCATTTTACTTTCCTTTACTTAACAAGTTTTCAATTCATAAACATAGCTCAGAACCTGGCCAACAATTTAAATGAGATTACAACTCATATCAACGATACTTCTATTTCAAATGGGATAACAACTCATATCAAAACACTTCCATACTTCATAATAGATATACATATTTGCTGTATCAATATCATATTAAAACACTTCTATACTTCATAAATGATACACAGATTTGCTATATCAATGGAGTCCATCCCCTATCTCCTCCCAAATAACATCCGGTTTAGGAGTCCATCCCCTATCTCCTCCCAAATAACATCCGGTTTAGGAGTCCATCCCCTATCTTCCCCCTCAACCGTGGAGTACATCCCCTATCTCCTCCCACACAAAACGATGTATATAAACAATTATCATATACACGATCAATCAATACACAGATTCGATGTATTATTCCAACCGTCATATTCAATGACATATTCAACGTGATTAGTTTCAGTTTTCCCTAATCAACATACAGTATCTACAACAATCACGACTATCCTCCACCGATAGCCCAAAGCAATTATTTCTAAATAGATAATAAATGCATCAACAGATAAATTATCAATATTTTCAAAAGTGAGCGATTAATCAATCCAACTCCACCATTCTTTCTCATAAGTTCCCAATTCCACTATTTCACAATGAAAGTCATTAATTACACTAATGACCCAACAAAACCCAAATATGGCATTTTCCCCAATTTCTCCCAATATTGACCCAACGGTCAAAATATCATCACTAGGCCTCAATAACTCCATTTTAAGGCTCAAATACACATGTATAGCTCAATGGAATGAAAAACCCTCTTTTTATATTTTGAGGTTTGAAACCCTAACTCCCAAACTTTCCCAACTACAACATTACATCAAAATGAACACAAGTTTATGTCAAAGACCATAAATATGAGTAGTTATCCCTACCTCAAGTTCGGAGCCCAAAAGAGAAGGTGAAGAAAATCGAAAGTGCTCCAAATCCCAAGATTTTCAGATTGATAGGTAGCCTAAGCCAAGCTCTACACTTTTTACAAAGGGACAAGGGTGGAAGATCACTCAAACTAGATCAAACCTTAGAGAGAAGTTGTATTCTAGAGAGAGAGGCTCTCAAAATAGGTTTTGAAAAGTGTGAGAGAGAGACAGAGAGTGAAAAATGATCTGAAATAACACAATCTAGATCTGATATACGTATGACCCGCTCGAATGTCAAACACAAAAACTTAACCCGCTCGAGCGCAAAAATACCAGCTCGAGCACCAAGGCAAAAAACAAGACACCACCCGCTCGAGCGCAAAAAGGAACTCGCTCGAGCGTAGATTACACTCTTCCAGTATTTTTACAGACAACGAACACCCACTCGAGCGCAAGGATACCCGCTTGAGCTTGACCCGCTCGAGCGTAAGGAAAACCGCTCGAGCGTGAAAAACACATGTGCAGTATTTTTGCAGACGCACGAGATGCTGAAAGTGTGCAAACTCCGCTCGAGCGCGAAGGTATCCGCTCGAGCGGACCACCAAAAATCTGGACAACAAGAAATGGGACTAAAGCTCAACCAACCTGTTCGAAGCACGCCCAACACATTTCTAAACTCCAATCCAAAGCATTAAGGGACGGAAATGAAATACAGACAACAACAATCCTCAGCGGAAACGAGTCCGGAATACAGTAAATAAGGAAGGGAAAACCGGGATTGCTATAAGCTTAGTCTCAACCCACTCTCAATCTTGAATTATGCTTCTCAAAGATCAACCAAAGCTCTAAGATGGTGAGACAAGGTTGTGTATGGTGTATGGAGATGACACAAGGGAGCTAGGTTAGCTCAAAGGTTGTTTGCCATGGAAGAAGGAGGATGGAGGTGCTCTCAAGGTGTATATAGGCTTTCTAAATTTTGTCCAACCCTCAAAACAATACCACAACTTTGTTTTTATAGAATTTGAGCTTAAAAGGTGATAAATATCTTCAATAAAAGATAGCTGGCGGGATCCCACCCAGAACAGTATTTATCGTCACTGAGACCTGGCAGGCCATCACTGATGCACGGCCGGGCCTTGATGCCCTCCCCTATTTTTTTTGTTCAAACTCAACTCAAGGTGGCAAAAGGTCCAAAAATGAGACTCAGAGATTCAAACAAGGTAAATGGTGACGATTTGAGGTTATTTCGAGAGCCTGACTGAATCCGAATCGCTATTAATTCAAAGCACACAATTCAACTTTCATCATCGAGTGTATCGAAATAAAGCGCCCAAGTCTTAAGGGCAGTCAAAAATGGGGTGTCTACATATATATATACAAACTTTTTCGTATGTTTATCATTTTTCTAATTTATTAGTTAGTTATATAATACAAAAATAATATTATTATGAAAAATTTACCTATAAATTTCATCTTGAGAAATAGTGATTTGTTTAGTACAAAGAATTTTTTTATAGACCAATTAGTCCCATTAATTTTGAAAATGCATATTTAATATATTATTTGGAATTTGGGTTAACAATTATCCCCTTATATCTATTATGTTTCTTTTGCTTCTTTTTTTTTTTTTTTTTTTCCCTTTTCTTTTGTGCTAGAAAGGTAAGTGTAAACACCCTATTTTGATCGACCTTTCCCAACCCTAAGCCTGTTTTGGCCAAGTACTTGAAACCCATTCAAAACTCTCTTTCAAAACTCTCTTTCCGCGCTTTGTTCTGAGCATTTCCATAGTGTACCGAGACTCATTTTTAAACTTTGAAATAAAATATTTTCTTAGGAAATGAGCAAAGAACATAGTGGAAATATGAGGAAAGGATGATAATTTTGTCGAAAAATCCTATTTCATGCAAAATAGTCAAGCCAAGGCCAATATTTTTGCCGTCCAGCCAACTTTTTTGGTTGACCAACTAATTCATTGGCTAGCCATCCAACTTTTTGGCCGGTCGACTAATTTGTCTAGAAACAGGGCAATTTCAGCATAATTCTTGTTTAATGCATGTAGGACAAGCCACCTTAGATACTTCTAATACATTCATGTATGAAATGCATACACACTCAGCCTCCATTGCCTAAAGGGCTTGCCCCTTTAAAAAAGAGAGAGTTAAAGCAATAACCCATCATCTCTCTTTATTTTTCATTATGGTTTGTCCTCCATTGTTGTCTTCCACTTATCTCCCACCATCTTTTTGACTAAGTCTTCCACCATTGCCTACACAAGAGATTAGATTGTTGAAATGGGTAAGGAGGATAGGATAAAAGAAAAAGTCTGGCTTGAGTTGAGAGTTGGCCAAAACTTCCATTCTTGTACCTACACACTATTATGGCTCATCTTTCATTACCAAAACCATCCATAAACTCATTATAATCAAATTCTAGAGCTTTGATTAAAGAAAGAGTAATCTTTGTCAAGTTTGAGAAAATAATTGAGTTAACCATTTTCCACCACACATATTGTTAAACAATTCCAAAACACCATTATAGCTAAAATTTCAAGTTTTCGAATTGAGGATTGAGAACATAATTCACAACCTTGAGGGTGATCAAAAGGAAGTTTGGAAATCAAGAAATTCATCATTTCTTTGGAATGTGAATTTTCAATCTTTTTCATTTTCTTGTACTTTCTTTCTTATGTTAATTTTTTGACTTTGATTGCATATTATAAACTGTTGTAAGCTAACTAGAAGTGGTTAGTTAAGCTACCTACATATCCCTTGTGTGTTCTGTTTCGGAGTTGCAACAAAACAGGTTTTGCCAAGCCTAATTGGCTAGCCGGCCAACTTCTTCTGGGATAGAACAAAGCAGTCTTCCAATGATGAGCAGAACAGTTTTTGGCAGTCTCCAAGGCACATGAAGTTTCTGTCTTTCTTTTAAGTTGAGAGATTTGTGAGGTTTTATTTTGTTGTAATATTTTCTTCCTCTCCACCCTTATTTGGATATGTAATTATTCAAGTGTTGTAATAATTTCCCTCCTTGCCCCGTTTCTTGCTATCCCGTTCTTTTACTTACTTTTCTTATTTGTAAATATATATCATATCCATGCTTTGTATCTATATTTCATGCATCTTGATTTGGCTAAATTTGCATTTATGGATTTAATCAATTTCTATATAATTATGTGTGCTATCTCATATTATTGAGATGATTCACATGTCATATGTTAGAAGCCGAATCTTTAATTGCATTTCATGAGTGAATTGTATTAGGATTTTGTATATAAGATCATGCATATTTTACTAACTTTGTTTTGTAACTGTTCGCGGGACATCGGTAAATATATAAATTTTTATGGTTTGCATCCCGCTTGTATGTGTTTTTATTACTATGTTTAAGTATCCTACCATGTGGCTACTTGCTTGTTTGATATATCTCTATGAATGCCAATGGATAGAGGTTGTATTGTTCAATTTGGAATAATATCGATTTTCATATTTGTAAACTCAATTTGTATTGAGTTGCACATTCTTAAAACTCTTTCAAAACACATGAAATCAAGTTCGTTCCAAAATGAATGACACAATCTATACTTGCTTACTTTCATATAGTAAATTTTAGGATTTTTTAAATAAATTGGAATATGAACATATAAAGTAAATAAAACTCATATCATGGTTTAATAGAAGCCAATCTTTGATTGGGTGAGCGGGGGTGCTCAATTAAAGATCTTCCCCTCTCATATCTAAGGTTCCGAACTGAGACATCTTTGGTTACGACAAACAGGGACTTTAGCACGAGTCACGGGTTTCCTAATTTCCCAAAATATTAGGTGGCGACTATGAGATCTGATGACGCAAACTATTTTTGGCGATAAAATGGAATTTTTATAAAAAGTTCTCTGATTTGGACTCTCATCTATGTTTCATATTACCCTCGTGAGACTAGATCAAATAAATCGAGGGTCCAAACTATTTACCGTATACAGGTACCCCCGGGCAATGTTACAGTAAGATACACAACCTATGAGGATAAAATTTGTGATGGATTTTTATATAATGATCTTTTTTATTTGGAATGACATGAAATGTGAGATTCTTCAAACATTCTAAAAGGAGTATAAAAATGACTTAAAATATGAGATTCTTCAAACAATCTAAAAGGATTTGAGATTTTTCAAACATTTCAAAAGGAGTACGAAAACTCCTTAGTAAGTTTTGGACAAGTGTATAATGTCAAACTATAACACTCCAATTTAACACTCAAACGTAATACTCCAATGTAACTCACAAAAAAAACTCTTAAATGTATTTTTTTCAAACGTAACACTCCAATAAAAGATGTAGGATTCTTCAAACCATTCCAAAATGAGTACAAAATTTCTTAGTAAGCTTTGACAAATGTATAATTTCAAACTGTGAGTATTACGTTTGAAAAAAGTACAATAAGAGTTTTTTTAGTGTTTTTGTATGTTACATTGGAGTGTTATATTTGGAATTATATTGATTAGAGTGTTACGTTTGGAAAAAATACACTAAGGAGTTTTTTAAAAGTTGTTTGCCATCCCCTATATTAGGGCACATTTTTATATTTTTATCTTTTTGAGTCACATTTCTACTTTTTTGCACATCTTTTCGTAAAAAGTTAAAATATACACTTATTTAGATCATTTCAAACAACCTCCTAATGTACTATATTGGAGTGTTGTATTAGAGTGTTACGTTCTTATTTGTAACGTGAGATTTGTTCTAGACTGAGAGAAAATGCAAAACCTCTATAGTACGAATTATCCAAATGTGTAATTTTACATTTGAAAAAATTTACTTTTATCCATCAAAAATTAAACCCAAATGTGCAAGTGACTACTATTTTATGTAATTTCCACTTCAATAGGACCTTTGAGTTCATGAAAAAAATAGAGGATTAAACAATTCAAAAAATCACATTTTGAGATTTATTGGTATTTCACCCTATTAATATTTCATAAATGGACAAAATAAATTAGGAGATTTGGTCAAAACCCCCTCATAATGAAATTTTAATGCATTAAGGACATACAGAAAAAGTTTTTCTTGAAAAATCCAATACATACCACCATTATTAAAATATTAAACTTTAAAATAATATAACTTTTGATATAAATGTTGGTTTTTAATAAAATTAGTATTTTTAAAATCTTTTCATCAAGATCTATCAAATACGATCCGTATTGACTATGAAATTCTTTTAAAAAAAATTATTATTATTTTTATCGTCGAAATTGATATAAACAGTAACAATAACATGAACATGTTACTCTGTTTAACAGTTATTCTGTTTGACAGTAATATGTTACTCTGTTCACAGTAACATGTTACTCTGTTTGATAGTAATATATTACTCTGACAATATTGTCCAAAGAAAAAAATATATATTTTACTTTGTCTTTGTTCAATTATGTATTTTCTCCTTAAGGGGTTTATGAAACAAAATAAATTGTGCTCTCTTTTTCATTAAATAAGGGTCCAATTGAGGGATTTTGGCTAAATTTTCCAAGTAAATTGGGATATAAATAGGAAAAATTATACATTTATGAATTTTATTTTTTAATTATTAATATTAATAAAATTTACCACTTATTTATAATTAATTTTCAAAACTACATAAGTGAAATTTTCACATAGAAATACTTTTTTTTTTCTTTTTTTTTTTTTGTATTTACACACAAGTTTTAATTTATGAAGTTATACTCTATTAAGTCTTACCTAAGATTTTTTAGTCCTTCAAGTCTCATTAAATTTTTAATAGTCGAAATTGTCCTTTAAACAATGATTGTTCATTATTTATAATTATCTGTATAGGAACATGATGATTTGACATTTATTTTGATTTTTTAAAATTTTAAAATATCAACTTTCAAATTGAAAAACTAAAAAAAAAATTATGTGAAAAGAAAACTAATATTTTTTTTGACAAAATTAAAAAAACTAAATTATTTTTTTTTACAAAACTGAAAATTTTGTGGTTATAAAGGAACATGAGAATAGAACATGTGTACAAAACTAAAAAGAAAAAAAACTTTTGAAAATAAAAAAACTGATAATATTCTTAGTTTTTAAAGTAAAAAAAAAAAACTGATAATATTTTCAGTGGTATTAAATATTTGAATCAAACCAATAAGTAAAAAGGTAAAAACGTTTTATCTCATGCTCTATTTTTTTTTACTATTATCAATTAATGAAATAATTATCTGAAATATTACTATACAAAATTCATAATATTCTTCATTTTAAAAATTAAGAAAAACTTATAATATTCTCAATTTTATTAAATAAGACTTATTTTTACCAATCTACACTTCACCATATCACCACTACCTCCTTTATTTCATATGCACATGTATACAACCATCATATCACCACTACCTCCTTTATTTCATATTCAAATTTATTTTGTAGTGATAAATTTATTAATCTTTCTTATTCTTTGTGTATATAGAAGATGATGATTGAATTCTTATAACAAAAATGTTTTGTGGCACTAATCTGATGGGTACTAATATCCCTAATTTCTATTCTGAGTAAGTTTTTTTTTTTTTTTTTTTTACTTGATATGGAATTTCGGGGCTTTAGTGCCCCTTTTTTTCGGGGCACTAATCAGTTATAAATAAGTGATTAGTAAAAATGATAGATATTGATAAATAAATTTATAATAATAAACTTACTAATATAATCAATAAATTTATAGTAATAAATTTATTAATAAAAATTTATAAATAAATAAATTCAGCTAATAACACTAACCGTTAAAGTTCCCCAAATTATTAACATCAGAAGAAATTATGAAAAAGAAGACCCATAATTTGGGTCTCCGTTCCTAAATTTTTATACCCAGTAAACTCGGTTCAATATCAAAACAAAATGACCTTCAAATTTTTTAAATCTGGTAAAATTTTTAATCAAATCTCAACATAAGTAACAAGATTTTACTATAAAATCAACTATATATAAATCTTAACACTCACGTTTTATTTGATTGAAAAATTTGAAAAAAAAAATTAAAAATAAAAATAAAAAAGTAAATGAAATATAAATTTTACCTAATTTCAAAAATCTTTTATTAATTTCATCTAATTTCAGAAATTTTTTCATTTTCTCTTTCTAAATTCATTTTTAAATCCCCAACCAAAAGCAAACACATTTTTAAATCACAACCAAACACAAACACAGGATCGTGAAAAAAAAAACAAAAAGTTGAGGCTCAGATCTATGAATGAACAGGTGAGAATCCGAAAACGCCATGGCTGCAACAACAATTGCCCGTGGGAGAAACAAACAAATGGTAACCCATCTATCTCTCTTTATTTCTCACAGAGCCTCCGAGTTGCCCCGCCAATTAACGGGTCGGGTTCTCATTGCCCGACTCATGTGCTCGGAAGAAAATACAGTACATCGTCACAGCCTCCGATTGATTCGCCGAAGACAGCGCTTCCGGAGGGTTGAGTTTTTGTGCTGCAATCAACAGCCTCTAACCCTATCGGAAGGACTGTCAAAACATTTTCTTTTTCTTCTTTCATTTCTTTATGCTGTGTTTGGTTGGGAATTTACGGAGGGATTTGAAAATGTAAAGGGAAAAGGTTTGTGGTTTAAATAGAATTTCCTGAGAGAAGAAGATGGAGAAGATCCAAACTTCCACTCGCAAACACGCAAACACACACACACACACACACACACAGAGGGAGAGAGAGAGAGAGAGAGAGAGAGAGAGGAGGGCTGTTGATTTGGGAGGTGAAATCATCGGCTCCGATGGTCTTTGATCCGATCATCTTCTGTGTTGCAGAGAGGGGCAACCACCCTCAAAAACATCCCAATCTCTCTGCAGGGAGCCTCATTCATTCTTTGAGCCTAAACCCTAATTGATGTCTCAATGCCATTTATTTGTAGTGCACCATTTAAGATTACTTTTCTACCCTTTTTTGACCACTTATATTTACATAATATATTTGTAGGAGCTTCTCCATCAAATTATTTATATATTTACATAATGTGTAGGAGCTTCTCCATCAAATTATTTAAATTTTGTTATATTTTAATTCAAAAGTTAATTTTTTTATTTTAGTTATACATTTTTTCAATATATATTCCAACTATATTTTTTTTTGTCAATATTATTCAGATATTATTTTTATTTTTAATTATCTTTTATAAACTCAACACAAGTAATTTTAAAATAATAAAAATATTAATTTTTTAATGTTTGACTAGTTAAAATTACTACCTACATTTGGTGAGTCAAAATAACAAAAACTAAAGGGTAAATTATACTGACATCCTCTGAGGTTTTTGTTTTATACAGATTATCCCTCACGTTTAAAAAATTACATTTACCATCCTGTCGAATTAAAATGACATATTTACTCTTTAGTCTTTATACGTATAAAATAATAAAATAATATTGATATTTTGTTCATGTCATTTCAAGAGATATAACAATCATCTTTTTGGTTTAACTCACACAAAAAATTAAATTTTTTATTTTTGTGTTTTTTTATTTTTACTGAATTTTTTAATATTTTAAGTACTTTTTTTATTTCTTAGATACATCTCATCCATATATACTTAAGAAGTATAATATTTTGTAATTTTGTTTTTAAAATTCACCAACTACAAAAATATAAAAATTCAGTAATACTGTAATAAATATGAATGAAGGTGTTTGGTAATACTATAATAAATGTGAATGAAGGTGTTTGGTAATACTATAATAAATGTGGGTGCATAGACGAGAAAGAAAAATGATGGTGAAAATAAAAATGAAAAATTCTATTCGTATATAAAAATTTATATAAAAAATATCATAAAAATATTATGATAGTGATATTGTTGTAAATATAAATCATGTTTATGGGTGTTTGGTTTTAAAGTGAAATGTGATTAAGCTATATCATTGTGTTTGAAAATTTTATATAAAATTTATATTTCTATATCATCATTCAATAAAAATATGTTTAGGTATAATTTAATGATGAAAAGTTGTAGAATATAGTCATAATGGTAGCAAGAAGAAATGGTAGGGAAAAAAGGACAAAATAGTCATTTAGAAAATTTTAAGGCATGACATCAGTAATTTAAAAGCCAATTTGTAATGAGATTACAAATCTAATGAATATGAATGTAATTTTTCAAACGTGAAGGGGAATTATGTATTAAACAAAAACTTTAAGGGATGTCAGTGTAATTTTCCCAAAGCTAAAATAGCTATAACTTGGTAACTAGTTTAATGGAGTTGAAATTTTGTCATTGTTGAAGATGCCAAAATCACTATTTTGGCTAAAAAAATAAAAATAACTAGTTTGTTGGAGATGTTCAAAGGTGCAAGTTGTGAGGGTGAAGGGTATTTTAGACATTGGCAAAGCATATTACTTTTTTTTTTTTTTGGTATAAGAGCATCTCCAAGGCATTATTTAATTGAGATTTGTTAGTTATTGTAGTTAATATTATCATATTTTAATCACTTTAATGGATTAGTTATTACAATAATTATTTTAATAAAAAAATTTAAGATTGGCTATATTTGAAAAACATAAGAGATTCTTTAAACAGCTTGTGTGTATAAATAACAGAAGATAAAAAAATAAATAACATTGAAATACATAAATAAATAAAAAAAAAAGAAAGTTAGATTTGCTGCAATGGGAAGCATATTGCAGCGGAAAGATTGATGAGGAAAATAATACTGCCATTTTGTTTGTTCACTTTTATTTTTAGGAGTTATTTACATGGAGACTCTTTAACTTATTAAAAAATATCATTTTGATTATCTAAACTATAAAATCATATAAATAGACCTCTTAAATTATTAAAAAAAATGTTTAAATTGATATATTGATTAGTGTTTTTTATATGGCATAATTTTTTATTTTGTTAATTTAAAAAATTTAGATTAAGGGTTCGTTTGACATGTTAAGTTATTTCCAAACACTTGGTCATCTAGGAAGCGCTCAAAATTTTAGATATATGGTAAAGATGTTGAGCCCAATATAATTGAGGGTATGATAAATTAAATGTACACCTATCATGTCACGTCATCGTTTGTTAAATTAAGACATTTCTAAGAATTTCAAATATTTTTCATATTTTGTT
Source organism: Camellia japonica (assembly GCA_030407325.1). Classification (NCBI taxonomy): domain Eukaryota; kingdom Viridiplantae; phylum Streptophyta; class Magnoliopsida; order Ericales; family Theaceae; genus Camellia; species Camellia japonica. The sequence continues at coordinate 148,548,236 of JAPPVO010000059.1, forward strand.
TATACTAGAAGTGAGCAAAGATTTGGCCGGACAAAGTTTGTATAACACATTAAGAATATATTTGTCATCTCAAATTCTATTTGACCAAACATCAGGTCTAATTCAGTCATTTCAAGTCCATTATTAAAGAAACTTTTAAATTTTAAACTCACCCATATATATGTGAACCTCTTCTTTGTTTTTTTCAAATATGATTTTGGAGCATTACCAAATAGAACAATGCTAGGGTTACAAAATATTTTATCAAATATTTAACCAAACACTCACATGAGTTTGGATCACACATCACTCCCGTGAGTGGAGCCTACAGTATGTGAATATTTAGTAGAAATTTTAATAAGATATTTAAAATCTTTAGCATTTTTAAGATATAAATATATATATATATATATTCATCTGCCTCATACCAAGATCAAGACGACTTAAATTTTTAGCACCCATCCTTTGACCAAATATTTTTTCAATACATAATAGTTTTTTATTTTTTTTTATTTGATGCAGCTATAGCTATAGGTGTGAGTTGTGTATCATATACTTTAATTATGATATTTATAATTAGTTATAACTTATTGTGATTTTAATTATAATATATTATGATTATTATTTTAATTATATTTTATGTGATGTTTAATTATGATTTATTATTATTTTTGTTATGACTGAAAAAAAAATTTAACTACGACATTTGTGTACACATGCTAAAAGAGTTGTGTCTAGTAGCATGACTCATAATTTGTTTTTTGAGAATATGAAAAATAGTTATATTAAAATAAAAACAAACAATATACAAATCAATAAAAAAAAAATAACAAGACCTTAAAGGGTCAAACAAATAACCATACAACAAAACAAGAAGAAAAAAAAAAAAAAAAGAAAAAGAAAAAGAAAAAGAAGAAGAAGAAGAAGATGCAAATTTGCCCAAAAAAAACCCGGTTACAATTAAAGGAGAACCATCAATATTCTTATAAATGTGGTTTGAAAAGTAAGATCCGCATCAAAACCCGTCGTTGACATCGTTCCTGTCGCCACTGCTGCTGCTGTACTTTGAACACTGCCAGACATTAGAGTTAAAGAGGAAGAATACTCACACTGATACAGGAAAATGCTTGAGAGAAGAGAGAACCATTGTGGGTGTCGAAAATTTAAAAATCTATACTAAAATCGGGAGAAAAACACTCAAAACCCCTATTTCATACATAAAAGACCCAAATCTACACTCCACATTTTAGAAATTTAAAGGAGGTCATTGGACCATCGCCGGAGTCCCACCGAAAATCTCCTAGAGAGAGTAGAAGCTCATATGTAACGACCCACACTTCACTCTAGTCATGATTGCATAAATGATACACAATCTTGTCTTGATATGTGCACTTATACACTTTGATTTATCTTGCTTAAGTGTTCTTGCATGTTTGTACCTTGTCTGTTGTGAGCTTAGCCGAGGTCATCCTAAGCCTAGGTCACTTTCGAACCCCTTATGTCTTGGGAATCCCTTTGGCCGACCTTCACCTTCACCTGGCATGTAGGCCGAGATGTGTATTATCTAGCCGAGATGCTACCCTTGAACCTAAGCGATCTTGTTCCTGGAATGGCGCGACCTAGACCAAGGTGTGGCACATCTAGGCCAAGGTGTGGCACAGCTAGGTCCAGTGTTGTCCTTCCTAGCCGAGGTCACTAGTTGTCGAAGTCTTGTTGTTAGCCGACGTCATTACTTACCGAAGCCTACGCCCTTAGCCGAGATCATTCCTGGCCGGAATGTCTTGCCACCTAGCTTGTTGAGTACGCTTTGCCATAGACTTGTCTTAATCAATCAGACACCTTTTTGAGTTGAACCAACTCGATAGTGCCACGTGTCCGAGCTGAGTGTTAAAACGGCCGACAGACCCAGAAATGATCATTTTTGTCTCAAAATCTTTGCTTTTAGAGAGAGAAGCTCTAAGAAGAAGAAGGAGAGTTTTAGAGTGAGAAGGTAGGTTGCAAGCTCGATTTTGAGAAATCCAAGCGTTAGCTTCGGGTGTTGAGGTTAGATTCTTGATTTACTCTTGCTATTCTTATTGAGCATCTAGCTGCATTGCATGATCGATCTTGTTTTGCATACCATGCATCGATTTAAAGTTTGGTTCTAGAAAGGGAGAATGGTGTTCTTGAAGTTCTTAAAAGAAAGTCTTGTTTTGATCCGAGAGTTTGGAACAAGAATCATGTTTTTATGTTTGTTCTTGCAAGATCTTCTTGTATGGGTACCCAGGTCCATGTTTTCGAATTCATAGCATGAAAATCCCAGATTTTGTAACAAGTTATGATCTTTGCATTCATGTTTTTCATGTTCATGTTCTTCAGCAGAGGGAAACCCAGATTTTTCCCGACCTCATTTTTGTGCATGTAGCCTCGGGACCACACCTCGGCGAGGGAGTGTGGAACCTCGGCAAAGACCTGGTCATTACCCGACGTGTCTTCCCGACATGTAAAACAGTATTCTACTTTCAGCATGATTTGCCTTGTCTTGATTTGGTTTGAAGGACCGCCGAGGTCATTTGCATGCATGTAAGACTTGTTTTGGAAGGTGCATTCAGCAGATATTGTTATGTGTTTGTAGGACTTGGACCTCGCCTTGACCCCGACGTTTGAAGGAAATTTGTGAGTGGTGTTTTCAATAATGATATGTTATAATGTCTTGATAAAAGTCTCGTTATGCCTTGTTTTGTAAAAAGTATTTGATCAAGCATGAATGATTATTCCTATTTTGTGTATCAAGTATTTGCCTTGTTTTGGATGACAAAGTTTGGAAGTCCGTACGTGCTAGGGGACTATAAGCATTAGTAGCACAAAGTTTGGAAATCCGTACGTGCTAGGGGACTATAAGCATTAGTAGCACAAAGTTTGGAAGTCCGTACGTGCTAGGGGACTATAAGCATTAGTAGCACAAAGTTTGAATGTCATCACTTGTACTAGATTGATGCTAGTAAGCATCCTTCGATTTTGTGTTGATTATATTATGTATCGTTTTGCTAATGAACTTGAATATCAGTCATGCAAACCCTTATTGATTATGCCATTCACTGAGTATCCAAGCTCACCCCTCTCTATATATATGTAGGTGATGAGCAGGACGGCGGCGACGCCTAGATATGTTTGCCGATGTGTTTTGGATTCTTGTTTTGCAACATCTTGAAGATCATGTTTCTCGGCTTATAGTTAAATTCTTTTGTATTTTTTTATGTCGGCTTGAGAAGCCTTTTGGTCAAGATGTATTTTTGTACTTTATATTCATTTGTATTTAAAGTTATAAACTATGTAAAGATGTATGCCATTTCATTTGACTTATGCACAGCTCTTATGGACTAATTGAAATTAAATTATTGCTTCCGCACTTGTAAGCCCCATACGTATACTCTGTTCGTGTGTGTGAATCATGAAAGTGGCCTTAGGTGACCACGGGTTACTGGCCATCATGACACCATTCTACTAGAGGCGGAATGGGGTCGTGACATCATAGTTATAATATAGTAATTTGTACAAAATATGAGCTATAATGCAGTAGCAAAATTTTATCATTATTTCTCTAATGGTGCAAACACAATTTTTTTCTATTTTCTTATTAAAATGTTAAATAAAAATGTCATTTATGGCTAGAATCACACATTTCATATTATTGTTGGATCTAGAATTATCACTATTGAGGTGTGAAAGTAAGTTTGGGGGTGTAAGTCCTTATAATTTTTAAATATTTAAAATTTTCTAATATAATATAGGAATTTTGATTTGTAAGGCCTATTTAGACTACTTATACTCCATCTAATCCTGTAAAAAAATCTTATATTTCGATGAGTCCTGTGTATTTCTTATGGACTCATTTACCCTCAATGTTACTATGTAAGGAACTAATTGATAATAATACCATATATTGACATCGCATCTATATGGTTGCGGATTTGAATTTCAAAATTGGCATTATTTTGGGTGATCAGATCTTGATAAGGCTACAATATTATAGGGGAATCAATCGTTACCACAAATCAAACCAGTGTCACACTAACACCAAAAGTATAACCAAGGCTAAGTAGCCTAATATAAATGCGCAATGACATTGAATATGGGTGTGACATGATCGTGGCATGATGTTAACTAAGGTGGATTCTTAACACTTAACTCATTCGACACATTGTGTAAGGCTACCCTTGGAGTCATCTAGTATTGAAATATGATGGCCTGACATCTTAACGCTCATATCGGCGAGTAGATGTTTATAATATAAACGTGACATCTACATGGTCGCGGCCAATTAGACAACGAAATAATGTAATACTCGGATCGTCAACCAATTTTCGATTCCATACAAATTGGCTCAATGTAAATGTGTGATTACATTATATATGGGTATGACATGGTCGTTACGTGATGTGAACTAAGGTGGGTTCATAACAATGAACCTAATGTCATACTTGGATGGACACATTGTGCAAGTCAAACATTGGAATCATCTATTGTCAGAATATGACTGCCAGACATTTTAACACTCGTAACGACAAATAGGTGATTCCAATGTTTACGAGACATCCAAACGGACAATGGCAATTAGGCAACAAAACAATGTAGTACTCAAATTGTTGACCAATTTTGTGGTTCCATACTAAATATGCCAATGTAAATGTGTGATCACATTAAATACGAGTGTGACATGATCATTACGCGATGTCAACTAAGGTTCCCAATGTAAAATGTATGGACACATTGTGTAAACCAAACTTTGGAATCCTCTAGTATTGAATGTGATGACCAAACATTTTAATGCTCGTATCAGCGAATAGATGTTTATAATGTAAACATGCCATCGAGACGAATGATGCCATTTGAACAATGAAACAATGTAACGCTTAGATTGTGGACCAATTTTGGATCCCATACGAATTAGCCCAATGTAAATGTGTGGTTACATTATACACGAGTGTGACGTGGTCCGTACGTGATGTCAACTATGGTGGGTTCATGACAATGTACCCAATGTCACACATGTATGGACACATTGTGGAAGTGGAACATTGGACTTTATTTGTATTGAAATGTGATAGCCACAAATCTTAACACATGTATCAAGGACTAGATGTTTATCCAATGTCACACTTGTATGGACACATTGTGTAAGTGGAACATTGGACTTTATTTGTATTGAAATGTGATAGCCACAAATCTTAATACATGTATGGGCAGCACACAATGCAACGTGGAAAATGGAAACAAAGTTATAGCGAGCCCGGTTTTCTCTCATTTGGTTATTGTATTCTGGACTTAGGTTCCGTGGTGTTGGTTGTTGTATGTATCTTGTTTCCATCCTTCAATTCATTATATTTGAGTTTTAGGATGTGTTGGGCAGGTTTGTAACAGGTTGGTTGTGATTGAGAACAAATGGTTGTTGCCCAAATTTTTGTGTCTTCACTTGAGCGAGCCTTTTGTCGCTCGAGCGAGCTCTGTGTTTTAGTTCCTTCGCTCGAGCCAGGGTTCCTTCGCTTGAGCGAGAGTTGAGTGTTGTGTCTGGTGGCTCCAGCGAGAAGTCTTGCGCTCGAGCTTGCGTTTGCATCTGGTTCTGGACCTGAGAGTTGCATTTCTTGGCTCGAGCGAGCAAGGACTATGTTTTGGGTTTCTTTACTCGAGCGAGCTTTTCTTCGCTTGAGCGAGCTTTTCTTTGCTCGAGCGTGCTTCTGGGTTGCAGACCTGAAGCTTCGAATTGTTGGCTCGAGCGAGACTTTCTATGCTCGAGCGAGGTTTCTTTGTGTTTGGTCGCTCGAGTGACCATTCCTTCGCTCGAGTGAGCCTCGAATATATCAGTTGGTAGTAGCGGGTTACACTTCACTTTTTTGATCCTCTTTACATTTCAAACCCTAGATCCAGTTGCTCCCTCTCTCTCTACATACCTTCTCTCTACAAATCCATCTAGCTCCAGTGTGTTTCTACCCTAGCCTCTTTGTATAAAGTGTGGAGCTTGGTGTGGGCTGCATTTCAATTTGAAAATCCTTGGGTTTGAAGCATTTCGAGTTTCATCATCTTCTCCATTTGGTCTCTCCATTTGATGTAGGGATATCCTAATCTTTCTTATGGGTTTTGATATAAATTTAGTCATTTTGATTAGATGGTGTTGTTGGGTAATTTTGGGAAAAGTTAGGGTTTGATGTGTAATTTATATAAAGAGGAGTTTTGAGTTTTAAAGCTCCATGTGCATATAAAGCCTTGGAATTGTGAATTTGTGGGTGAAATTGGTGGAATTTGGTCTTAAGATCAATATTTGAGAAAAAGGGGAAAAGCCCTAATTTATTATGATTAGTTAATTTGTTTAATTAATTTGAGAAAGTATGAGAATGTAAAATTGAGATGAAAAGCATGAAATTGGGGAATTACGGGAATGAATGGTGTAGTTGGATTAACTAATCACTCGCCTATGAAAATGTTGATATTTTATCTATTGATAAATTTATTATCTGTTTAGAGATAACTGCTTTGGGCTATCGGTGGAGGATAGTCTTGATTGTTGTAGACATTGTATGTTGATTAGGAAAAACTGAAACTAATCACATTGTATATGTCATTGAATATGACGGTTGGAATAATACATCGAATATGTGTATTGATTGATCATTGTATATGATAAGTGTTTAAATACATTGTTTATGTATGTTATGTGGGAGGAGATAGGGGATGTACTCCATGGTTTGGGAGGAGATAGGGGATGGACTCTCAAACCTATTTGGAAGGAGATAGGGGATGGACTCCATTGATAACTAAGTTGGCTGGAGTGTCTAGGGTGAAAGTCCCGAAATTCTGATTACGTTTGCATAACGTAGATAATTGAAGTATGGAAGTGTTTTAATATGAGTTGTAGTCTCATTTAATTGTTTGGCCAGGTTCTGAGCCATGTTTGTGAATCAAAATTGGATAAGTAAAGGGAAGTGAAATGAAACATGAATATATTTGTCATGGAACTGGAATGTAATGTGAGTTGATTTACAAGTGTTAATCATCTATCAAATGCTAATGTTTTAGTCATTTCTCATACTTGGTTTAGTATATCTCTACTGGGCTTTAGCTCACCCTATATGGGACATCATTTTCAGGTTCAGGTGATATGCCACCTCCAAGGACGTAGCTTGGATGGTTTGGGAGTGAAGACTCTTTTGGTTGTTTGTTATTTTTTGGGTATTACATGTAAATTCAGGCCAAGGGCTTAATGTGTATTTGAGTTAGTACTCTCTTTTTGTAACCAAGTATTGGCTTGGAAAGTTGTAAACCCGTAGGGCATTTACTTTTGTTGTCAACATGTAATACTTTTGTAATGAATACTATGATATATAGAAATATGTTTTATTATCTTATATTTATGCATGTCAAGAATGTGGGTTTATATGTAGTATTTTGAGAGCGTTACAAATTAGGGGTTCAATAGTTCAATATTGACGTTGATTTAGACCTAATAGGATTCCATAGAATACATTTCTATTTAAATGGGACTTCTGAGTCCATAAGAAATTCCATAGGATCTCACGCCAAATAAGTTCCCACAACATGACTTCTAAGTAAAAACCCCTATAACATATGATTTTTCAAACTTTTGAGGGTGTTGTGGCCGCCCTCAACACCTCCTAAATCCATCCTTGTCAATAACATATTGTCACGCCCCCAAAATAATACAATAAAGATAATTTATATGCAGAATAAATATGAGAAACAACATACTTTCATATATCAGAGTTCACTGTTTAACAACCAGTTAAATGCCATGAAGGCTTACATCTTTCCAAGTCATTGCTTGGTTACACAAATTGAGTCTCGCTCATTACATCTTAAGCCCTTAGCTTTACAAATAACAAACATACACACGTAAGGCATAATTAAGAAGCTCTTGCTTCCCGAAAGTCCATCCACGCTATTGCCTTGGAGGAAACATCTCACCTGCACCTGAAAATGGTATTCCCATATAGGGTGAGCCAACAGCCCAGTAGAAATAATCTAACACAATTTATGAGGTTTAGCAAAGGTATAAACACCACGTACATAAACAATACCGATACAGAAGTATCCACTAGGCCTGCATATCCATATGCCACTAAGACCAATCTTATTCCATTTTCATTCAATTCATTTCTAGTTCATATATGCTACTCAATTTATGAGTTAAATTCATTATCTTTCAACAACCAAAATGAGACTACAACTCGATGGTTTTCCAACTATGCAAAACTCACATAAACACTTCAAACTTCCCATTTTACGGATATTTCGTCCGAAGGAATCGGCACCCATTTATATATAAGTTTTCGGGTCTTTCACCTAGGGCACTCCGGCCAACTTGCTTTAAATGGAGTCCATCCCCTTTCTCCTCCCAAACAAATATACATATGAAATGTATTTATAAACATAATCACATATGGAGTACATCCCTTTTCTCCTCCCAATAAACATACATATACAATATATTTATAACATGGTCATATTCAATGACACCAACAATGGATTAGCATTAAATCGCCTAATTCTCATGTAATTTCTACAACAATCATAGCTATTCTCCACAAATAGCTCAATGCAATTATTTCAAAAGAGATGTTCAATATCAAAATAGATAGTCTATTCAAAACTTCCATAGGTGAGATAATACATATCCAATATCACTATTTATAACCACAACCTTCCAATTTCACATTTTCGATGTTAATCCTAATTATTTATGCAAGATAATGATTTAATTGAATGAGGGCAAAAATCCCCCTTTTACCAATTCTCAACCCAAACACCAAAAACAACTATTTTGGTATAATATGATCTTATATTCAAGCCTCATACTTATTTACCTCATATTCATCCAAAACCCCTCTTTTCCATATAACACCCAAATTTTAGATTTGTCCAAACCACAACCAAATCTCATCATCTATACACAATAGTAAATAACTAAGCTAAAAACCATATTAGAGTGTAGAAAATCCCTACCTGAAGAAGAGAAGACGAGCAAAGCAAGATTGAACTCCAAAAATGACGAAACCCTTTTTTACTTAGATCAATACGAAGCTCTTGAAGCCCTCTACCTTATTCTCAAAGACACTATGGCCAAGAACTCAATGGATTTAGATAAAATCTTAAAGAGACGGTGAGTTTCTAGAGAGAGAAACTCAACATCCGGGAATTTGGAGACTTTTAGAGAGAGAGAGAAAGTAGAAAATGATCTGAAATGTCACTTTCACGATCTGTTATAACATGGTCCGCTCGAGCGTGGAAAGTCCCGCTTGAGCGCAAGACACAGACTCCCACTCGAGCGTGAAACCCTGCGCTCGAGCGTGAAATACGCTCTCTCAGTATTTTTGCAGACACCGTTCCCGCTCGAGCGCCCGAATTCCCGCTTGAGCGTGGAGCGAAATTTGTGAAGCTCGCTTGAGCGCAAGAATGCCCGCTCGAGCGGAAGAGCCAAATTCTGGGCAACAAAGGCTTGGAAAAACAAGCAACCAACCTATTCCAAACACACAACTACAACCCGATAACCAACATTAAAGGGAAGACAAGGGAAGCAAGACATAAACCACCATCCAAACCATACAAACCCGAGTCCGGAACACCACAAGAGACGAGTCAAAACCAGGGTTGCTATATATATATTCAACATATATCTCTTCGACTTACATGTCTAGATCTCCATTAGAAAGGGAACAAATGCAAAAAGGAATGAAGATATGTGTAACGCCCACAAATTACAGTATAAGTCAAACATTCACAAGATCCATAAGCATAGGAGAAATATTAACTTTTCATTCATCAAAGTCTTCTTTACAAAAGATATTACATGTTAACAACAAAGTAAATGCCCTACGAGCTTACAGCTTTCCAAGTTATCACTTGGTTACAACAAAAGAAGAGTTCTAACTCTATACACAAAAAACCCTCGGCTTGGATTTACATTTAACGTAAAATATAAGTAACAAAACGGAGTCTTCAACTCCTAAACCTCCCAAGCTAAGACCTTAGAGGTGGCATATCACTTGTACCTAAAAAATGATGTCCCAAGTAGGATGAGCTAATGCCCAGTAGAGATATGCTAAACAGTATATGAGAATTAACTAAAACATTAGCATTCGATAAATGTGTAACATTTGTAAACTACATACATCATTTCCACAACCAATCAACATTCACATCTATATTTCAATCCATTTCCATTTATTTATCCAATTCAATTTATTAACATAGTTCATTGATATCTAAACATTTCAAAATGAGACTACAACTCATATTGTCAACACTTCAATCATAAACATAATTCATACACTTCCATTCACTTGCCATTTTATGGAACTACGTCTGAGAGAACCGGCATCCAAATATATATAAGATTTTGGGACTTTCACCCTGGACACTCCGGCCAACTTAATTATCCATGGAGTCCATCCCCTATCTCCTCCCAAACAACATACATATACAATGTATTTAAATAGGTTGTCATATACAATGACCAATTTAATCATATATACAATGTTTTCATCCAACCATCACATTCAATGACATAATCCAATTGATTAGTTTCAACAAATAGCCCAAGACAGATATATTTAAACAAATAAATAAATTTATCAAACAGATAAATAACTTTTATCAACAGATAATTTGTCATATTCTCCATAGGTGAGCGATTCATCAATCCAACTACACCATTTAATCACAATTTACTCAAATTTCATGATTCTCAAACCAATTTCATATTTCCACATCATTTTCATTATTTATGCAAATAACTTTTATAATTCAAATTAGGGCATTTTCCCATTTTTCTCAAATATTGCTCCTAAGGTCAAATCTCACCCATTACACACAAACAACCCCATTTTCAAGACCTCACATACAAATGGAACCCAACAACAGGAAACCCCTCTTTTAAACATTCAAACTCAAACCCTAACTTTACCCAAAATTCTCAAATCCCACCATTTATATAAAATGACTGACATTTATGTTAAAGCTCACAAAAATGAGTAGATTATCCCTACCTCGAATGGAGAAGCTCAAAGGAGAAGAAGAGGAAGAACCCAAGATGCTCCAAATTTAAACTTTTTTCATATCAAAAGATAGCCCACACGATGCCCTACCTTTTTTACAAAGGAAGTAGTGTATAGACACTCTAGATCAAATGTATTTGTAGAAAAAAGGGGTATTTTAGAGAGAGAGACAGCCGATCTAGGGTTTTGGAAGAAGAAAAGGATAAAAAATGACGTATTTCACCTCTGCTGCGAACTGATATACACGAGGCTCGCTCGAGCGTATGCGTTGTTGCTCGAGAGACCAGACACAAAAGAACCTTGCTCGAGCGCGAGAAGCGTCGCTCGAACAAACAATGTAAAGCTTCAAGTCTGCAACACAGAAGCACGCTCGAGCGCAAGAGTTCTCGCTCGAGCGAAGGAACAAATAACATAAGGCTTGCTCGAGCGAAGAATACCAACCTTCAGGTCTTACATAGACGTAGGCGCATGCTCGAGTGCAAGAGTTCTCGCTCGAGCGAAGAGACATACCACGCAAGGTTTGCTCGAGCACAAGGAGGCTCACTCGAGCGGAAACTGCGCCTGAAAAGAAACCTGAGAACCCACAATACTTGCTCGAGCGCAAGAAACCTCGCTCGAGCGAAGAAACAAATACCCAGGGCTCGCTCGAGTGAGGAAGGCAAAACCTACGCAGCAACCATTTGTTTCAACTTACAACCAACTTGTTCCAAACTTAATCAACACATCCCACAACTCAAATACAAGGAATCAAAGGATGTAAACCAGATATAGACAACAACAAACAACCACGGAACCGGAGTCTGGAATACAATAAATGACAGGGAAAAACCGACATCGCTATAATATGAAAAGTTGCAAATTTTTCAACAAATTGAATACAAAAAGACAATAAATTGGATGAGAGGATCAATTAAAAATAAAACACACAAAAGGCTCATTTGTTAAAAAGCAAACTTCTTATAATGCTTCAAATTCTTGTAAGATATTAATAGGGTTGTTTATATATATATATATATATATATTATTCTAAAAATTCATGCAAGTGTTTTTAGTATCATTTCTACTTAAAATTCATGAAAAAAAACACTTAAATTAATTTTAAAAAATTAATTATTAAATAATGATTTTAACTTTTACTTTTTAATAATTAACTTTGTAACTTGTAAGAATTTTGACTAAACAAACTTCTTAAAATTGTTAAACTATTAAAGCAACTCCAATAGGGTAGTTAAATTGGTATTTTAGCTAAAACAACGAGCAAATCACTACAAAAATAACTTCAACATACTCGATAAAGGGTTAGTTAAAATAAGGGTTAAATACACACCAAAATCTCACTTTTTGATGCTTTCACTTTCAATTGTACAATAATCCCTACACTTTTAAGTAAAATTCCAATGTTACCCTTCCATTTATTGTTAACAAGGTTTGACAAAACACTTGTTATCCGAAGCATATGTGGCATTTTCTTTTCTCATCTTATCAATATCCTTATGCTAAAATTTCACTGTAATTCTTACACTAAAACCAAAATCTCACTTTAGTCTCTCATATTTAATTTTCATTAGCCTTATTAATAGTAGATGAACAAAATTATAAAATTAAAACTTGACTTAGAATGTAAAAGATTAACTATTATAGTTGAAAGTGAAGAGAATAAAGTGAACACTGTTGAAACTAAAAGGGTATTAAATATAATTTACCCTTAGAATAACTTAAACTATAGTTTCTTGAGCCAGTCTTCAGTAGCAACCTTAATAATTTATTCCTAATAAATTACTCTCTTATTATTGTTTGAAAAAGTCAAGAGGATAAGAAAGAATATTTGAGACAAATTGTAGTCCAAGTGGTAAAAGCCCTCTTTACTAGACGTAAGGTCTGAGTTTTGAGACTCATCCTCCTCCCCTAGATTATATTATACACATGTGATGCAAATACTATAACCTTCTAAGAAAAATAAAATAAAATAAAGGAAGAATATTTTAAAGGATGATATCTAAATAGAGAATTTTGTTGAACTGTATATTAACATAGTGACTAGGTAAAATCAAAAAAATAAAATTTTGAATTACTATTTTATGAACTTGTTGAAGTTGCTCTTAGGCGATCATATACCATTGAATTCCCTCTTTCCTCTCTGCTGCTATGTTCACATACCACCATTTTTTTTCTGGTTTAATCTTTAGCCACAGGAAAAGTAGAAAAATCAAACCAATCCTACAATACACAATCCACACTTCCAATCCAAACTAGTTGGGACACCACCTCTAAAGGCTTAAAATGAATCAAACTATTTAAAAATTCAATTACAAAGTGAACTATTCAAACTCAATTAATATTTAACTCATTGAAAGCTCATTTCACATCAATTCATAATCAAAACAAATGGAACTTGCCCATAAATAAAATGAAACAAAACAAAACAAATGGAACTTGAATAGGTAGGAAAACAATCAATATAGATCTAATTTGTTTGGTCAGAATCCCTTTTTTTTTTTTTATAACAAAAACACACTAGGAGATTAGCGGTTCAAATCACTTCACCTAAATGTCGTATTCGTCCGAATTGTAATTTTCATCACTGATTAATTAATGTGATACTTGACCATAATTATATTGTTATAATTGTATGGGCAAATTATACTAACAGTCCTTATAGTTTGGGGTTTGTGTCACTTTAGTGCCTGACTTTTCAATTGTGACACATTTGACTCTGAATTTTGAATCTTGTTTCAAATAAGGACAATTGAACATACCATTGCTTAATTTCAAGGGCAAAATTGTCAATTTGATAAAATATAAACTAATTTGACAAAAATAAATGTCAAAACAATATTTTAAAATTTTTAAAAATTATTTCTACCTACCAAAAATAAAATTATGTAAAATTGATAAAAATTAATAAAAATTACATGATTAATTTTTAAAAATTAATTTTACATGATCATCATCCAAATACATAATAAAAATTAATTTGGTAAAAAAAAATAAAAGTCTAAAAGATTTATCAATTTTATATAATTTTATCTTTAGTATGTAGAAATAATTTTTAAAAATTCAAAAAATAATTTTTGACATTTATTTTTGTCAAATTAATTTATATTTTATCAAATTGACGATTTTGCTCTTGAAAAATCCAATAGCATCTTCAATTGTCCTTATTTGGAACAAGGTTCAAAATTCAGGGTCAAATGTGTCACAATTGAAAGGTCAGGGACCAAAATGACACAAACCCCAAACTATAGAGATCGTTAGTGTAATTCACCCAATTTTAAGTCACTTAATGGGACAAATTAATCAATTTTCAAGTCTTACTTAAAGAATAATCTGATTAGTCATCCTAATTCCTAGACTTCACAGGCACTGCCGGAAGAGTTGACGAATTAGGCGAGACGAGGTCTAAGTTGTTGAGGGATAATATCCTACCACTCCATAAATTTATTTGTTTTTTAATTTTATTTTTTTCTTTGTGTGATTATCTTTCTCTGTTGTTGGTTTGGTTTTGGTTTTGGTTTTGGTTTTGGTTTTGATTTCGATTTTAGTGAGATTTATGTGTTTGTTTATAGGTTTATATGGTGAAGAAGAATTATTGGTGATGATGGTGGCATTCGAAATATCTATGTCCATTATGTGCCAAGGATTTTGATCGAATTTTGATTTTTTTAATGAAAATCATAATTTGAAGTAAAAAAATGGATATCTATTTTTTTATTTTTTATTGTCATTTTATTTTATAGAAAATGTGAAAATTTATCGAGAATTCGAGATTATACTATAATATTAGATTTTTGTATAACTAAATAAATTTAAAACTTTGAAATATCATTGCATTTTTTTTATTTTTATCCTCTTTATATTCTATTGTACCATTACTGCTATTTGTTAGTTTGTTAATCATAATTCAATTAATTGAAAATGAAAGCTTAATATAACTTTTCATATATATTAATTAATTTGTTACCGCTATATTTGTATATAATAACATAATATATAGGGATAATCTCTAAATATAATTTATATTTTTTTATGATTAAAATAGTCCATCTTAAAATAGTATATAGAGGAGTTATATGGCTTCTTTTATCCCCAAAAAATCCAATCTATTTTTTCTATACATTTTAATTTTTTAAATTGAAACATTAGTTGTTTATGTCCACAAAACAAAATTGATAAACACATATAAAAAAGTTGCATTATTTTTTTCCTTTTTCTTTTATTTTTTTTAATAGATAGGATAATTACAAATGAAAAATATTTGACACCTCAAAAAACATTCCATAATCCGACTTATAATGATGTGGTTATAACTATCAATTTTTATACAAATATGAGAAGAGAATTAATCAAATTATACATTTCAACTAACCACATACTCAAACTTTCACTATTTCAAGATGTTATTTCACTATAATTCCAATTAATAGAATCTTCAACCCTTAATATATAGCGATCCCGGTATTCCCTTGCTGTATTTGTTGTATCCGGACTTAGGTTCCATAGAGGTGGTTGTGTATACCTTGTTTGAATCCTTTACTCTTTGTATTTGAGTCTTGGGTTGTGTTGGGCAGGTTTGAAACAGGTTGGTTGAGCTTAGGAACCAAGACTAGATGCCCAGATTTCGGCCTGTCCACTCGAGCAGAGCTTTTGGCGCTCGAGCGGGATAATCACCCTCCCAGTATCACCTCTACAGGGTTGGACGCTCGAGTGGGAGTTTGGGCACTCGAGCGGAAGTTTGTGTGTTACGCTCGAGCGGGGAGCTGGTTTTGCAAAAGTACTGGAAGTGCGTATTCACCGCTCGAGTGGCGGATTGGACGCTCGAGCGGGAGTCTGTGAGTGCCGCTCGAGCGGGGGTTTGGACGCTCGAGCGGAGGGACTGGTTTAAAGCTCCGTGTTTTGATATTTTAAATCACTTTTTCACATTCTCTTCTCTCTCCTACTTTTCCAAAAACACCATTGTTGAGCTCTTCACTCTAGAACTCTACCTTCTCTCTATGTATTGATCTAGTAGGAGTGATTTGCTCATCTTTGGCCTTTACAAAAAGATTGTTGATCGTCGAGGACTACCTTTTCATCTGTAAAACTTGTGATTTGGAGCAACTTTGTTTTCGTCATTTTCTTCCTTGGGTGTCAACTTTTGAGGTAGGGATTCCTACTCACTATTATGCTCTTCGACATAGACTTTTGGTTGTTTTGATAAAGTGTTGAAGTTGGTTGATTTTGGGACTTAGGGTTTCAAAATGTTATAATAGAGGGTTTGTTATTTTGATTCTTAAACTTGTATTTTGGTTCTCAAAATGATGATTTGGGTGTTGGTTGTTAATATATGAACCTATGGGTTAATATTGAGAGTTGGGGAAGAAGAAAGCCCTAATTGGTATGTAAATTAATTGGTATAATTAATTTGGGAAGTTATGGATTTATGGAATTGAATTGGAATTAATGAAATTGATTCATTATATTGTGAAATAGTGGAGTTGGTTTTATTAATCGCTCACTTTTGAAAACATTGATAATTTATCTGTTGGAGCTTTTATCATCTGTTTAGAGATAATTGCTTGGGCTACCGGTGGAGGGTAGTTTTGATTGTTGTAGACAATGAATGATGATTAGGCAAATTGAAACTAATCAATTGGATAGGTCATTGAGTATGACGGATGGAAGAATACATTAACGTTATGTATTGATTGATTGAGTATATGACCTATGTGTATATACGTTGTGTGTGTATGTGAGAGGAGATAGGGGATGTACTCCACGGTTTAGGGGAAGATAGGGGATGGACCTCTAAACCGGATGTTGCTTGGGAGGAGATAGGGGATGGACTCCACTGATACAGCTCATATGCTTGTCAGTTAACGTGTTGATGTAGCTCATATGCTTGTCTTTGGAAGTGTTGATATAGCTAATATGCTTATCTGTTGAAATGTGGATACAGCTTGTATGCTTATCTGTCGAGATGTTGATATAACTAGTATGTTTATCTATTGAAAGATGAGAAATGGAAAACGAAATGAAACATGAACCCAGTGGTTATGAATTGATTTATGGGAATTAAACATTTATCAATTACCAATGTCTTAGTTATTGCTCATACTGTGTTTAGCATATCTCTACTGGGCGTTGGCTCACCCTATGTGGGACATTGTTTTCAGGTACAGGTAGCATGCCACCTCCAAGAACTTAGCTTGGATGGATATGAGAGTCGAAGACTTTCTTTTTGATTATTTTGTTTGTATTACATGTATACCAAGCCAAGGGCTTATTTTGTATAGAGTTAGTACTCTTCTTTTGTGTACCAAGTGTTAACTTGGAAAGCTGTAAGCTTGTAGGGCAATTGCTTTAGTTGTTAACATGTAATACTGTTGTAATAACTACCCGATGAATGGAAAAGCGTTGATTTCTTTATACTATTACATGTCTAAAATGATGGGATTTATGTGTTATTTTGAGGGCGTTACAACTTGGTATCAGAACGTACCGGGTTCGAATACTTTGGGTACGTGGGAAGTGATTAGTATCACAATGGGTTTGTCTCGCTTATTGAGAGACTTAGATGTAATGTTAAATGCTTATGTGATTATATGGGTATGGGATTTGATTTCTGGGATAACGATTGGATCCTTGGGTTCCTGCGAGTCTTGTTGGAAAAGCACTTGATCAATGCTGTTTCTAACCTGAACTCTAGTAACGCCTTGGGACTGTCATTATCCGGGAATGAAATTCGTAAGTGCTTATGTGTTTATGTGCTTATGTGGAGTGAATTACAGTTGTCCATGCATTAGGACGCGGGTGTTTAGTTTCAGCACATTTATGAATGTGCTAACGTCTTTATTACCTTTAATAGGATGTCAGGACGAGGTGGTAGGCGTGGTAGGCCTAGGAGGCAGGAGGCGCCTTTACCGGATGATGTTCCGGCAATGCAGGAGGGAGTTGGTCAGGCCAATGTGGCCGAGCCAGTGGGTCAGCAGGCTATGGGTGCCTTGGCCCGAGAGATAGCGGGAGCTTTGGGTATTCTCAGAGCTGAGCATCAGGTTACAGAGGCAGGGCCTTCTTTCTTGAAGAGGGAATTTTTTCGGTCTAACCCGAACGAATTTGTTGGAGATCCGAAAGAGCCACTTAAGGCTGACGAGTGGCTGGAACAGATGGAGAAGACGTTCGAGATGCTTGGCATCAAAGACGGGGGTCTAAAGGTGACCTTGGCATCCTTCCAATTGAAGGGAGATGCGAGTTAATGGTGGAATACGAGAAAGGCAATGTGGGTGGTGCATGGGAGGCTTTTGTGACTGCCTTTCAGGAGAAGTTCTTGTCTTCAGCTGCTAGAGAGAAGCTGAGGGATCAGTTTTGTCGGCTTAAATAGCAGGGTTCATCAGTGGCCGAGTTTGAGGCTACTTTTACTAGTCTGTCCAGGTTTGCACCTAAACTTGTGGCGTCCGAAGAACGCCGTTGCTTTGAATTTGAGCGAAAATTGAGGCATGGGCTCAAGTTGAGGGTTGGAGGATCGTTTATTCGGAAGTACAGATGTTTGGTTGATGCTGCAACTCATATGGAAATTATGATGCAGGAGGAGGATGAGGAGAAGCATAGCGGCTCCAAGAGGAGCCAAGAGGGCCAGGGTGATGGCAGGAGACAGAAGGGTTTCAACCCTCAGCAGTCTCAAGGGGGTTTGCCTAGATCGACCTTTCCAGTGCCGAGTGCAGGTTCTGGGAGAGGTAGTCAGGGAGGCTTGACTTGTTTTGCATGTGGCCAGCTGGGTCACAAGTCTTCGGTGTGTCCGCAGAAGGGGGGGTCAGCGAGCTGCTTCTTCTTCAACTAGACCTCAAGGCCAGAGTCAGGGCAGGGGCCAGCCTTTGTCTTGCTATCATTGTGGTTAGCCTGGACACCTGAAGAGGTTTTGCCCACAGTTGAGTGCCACTTCGGGAGCGTTTGGCTCTAGGCAGACGCAGAGTTATCAGCCAGCTCAGTCTGTGCAAGCCTCGAGGGCCAACCTGGGAGCTTCGTCATCCCAGTCTGTGCAGCAGTCTTATGCTCCTAGAGGTGAGCAGGTGGATCAGGGGCCTACAGGGCGCGTGTATGCTGTTACCGCGCAGGACCTAGTACCGGCTCCGTCAGTAGTGAGAGGTACCTTTCTGTTTTGCAACTCAGTTGCTAGTGTGTTGATTGATACGGGTACGTCTCATTCTTTTGTGTCTGCTGCATTTGCATCTGTGTTGGAGTTGGAGTTGGCATTATTAACATCTCCTATATGTGTTGTATCGCCTGTTGGAGGCAAATTGATTTTGAAACATGAATGTAAAGGTTGTGATATAGAGGTCGCCGACCGTAGGCTTCATTTCCTATTTGTTGTTATGCCCATGAAGGGTTTTGATGTTATTTTGGGTATGGATTGGCTATCGTCATACCGGGCTGTTATTGATTGCTACCGCTAGAGGGTTACAGTTTGTACCTTGAGCGGGGAGTGTTTCCATTTCTTGGGGGATTGGGTTGGTAGTGTGTTGCCACCGATGTATGATCCGCGAGGGCGGAGTGAGCTTAGTGGTCTACTTGCTAGCTTTGAGAATGGTGAGTGTGATGAGACCCAGATTGTGTTGCTGAGGGTAGTTTGTGAGTACTCGGACGTCTTTCCCGAGGATCTCGTTAGTTTGCCACCTCACCGGGAGATTGAGTTCTCTATTGATCTAGTGCCCGGCACGGCGCCGATTTCTATGGCACCCTACCGTTTTGCTCCAGCAGTGTTGGTTGAGTTGAAAGTTCAGCTCCAGGAATTGCTAGATAAGGGATTTGTCCGCCCTAGTGTTTCACCGTGGGGAGCACCGGCCCTCTTTGCTAAAAAGAAAGATGGCGCCTTGAGATTGTGTATCGATTACCGAAAGTTGAATCGGGCTACGGTTAAGAATAAGTACCCTATGCCCCGTATAGATGATCTGTTTGACCAGTTAAAGGGTTCTCGTTGTTTCTCTAAGATAGACTTGAGATCGGGTTACCACCAGTTGAGGGTTAGAGAGGAGGATATTCCGAAGACGGCATTCCATACGCGGTATGGCCATTATGAGTTTCTGGTGATACCATTTGGGCTTACCAATGCACCGGCAGTCTTTATGGATTTGATGAACCGGATCTTCCGGGAATTCTTAGATCGATTTGTGGTCGTTTTCGTGGACGACATTCTTATCTATTCGCCTTCTGAGAAGGAGCATGAGGAACACTTGAGAGTGGTGCTTGAATTGCTTAGAGCCCATAGGCTGCATGCCAAGTTTGGGAAGTGTGAGTTTTGGCTAGGAGAGGTCAAGTTCTTAGGCCATGTGGTATCCGGGAAAGGAGTGTCTGTTGATACATCCAAGATTGAGGCAGTGCAAGACTGGGCACAGCCTAAGAGTGTGTTTGAGATCCGCAGTTTTCTGGGATTAGCTGGGTATTACCGCCGGTTTGTGAAAGATTTCTCCAGGCTAGCGTCGCCGTTGACTAGGTTGACACGGAAAGGGGTCAAGTTTGTGTGGAGTGAGACTTGTGAAAAGTCGTTCCAGGAGTTGAAAGTTAGATTGACCACCGCTCCGGTGTTGATTATTCCGGAGAGAGGTTTGGGTTATGCAGTTTATTGTGATGCCTCACGAGAGGGTTTGGGTTGTGTGTTGATGCAAGAGGGGAAAGTGGTAGCTTATGGTTCACGTCAGTTGAAAATACACGAGAAGAATTACCCTACGCATGACCTAGAGCTAGCAACAGTAATCTTTGCCTTGAAAATCTGGAGGCACTACCTATATGGTGAGAGGTTCGAGGTGTTCTCGGACCACAAGAGTTTGAAGTATCTGTTTACACAAAGGGACCTAAATTTGAGGCAGAGAAGGTGGATGGAATTCATTGAGGACTATGATTTCGAGTTACACTATCACCCGGGAAAGGCCAATGTTGTGGCCGATGCCCTTAGTAGGAAATCCATCAGTGATGTGGCTTGTATAGCCATCCGAGAGTGGGAGATGTTGGGTGCACTTGGTGAGTTTGATTTGCTTCTAGGCGAATCAGTTGAGGCTGCGGCCTTGTTTTCTGTTGTTGCACAGCCTACACTTGTGACTCGAGTGTTAGAGGCACAGAGAGGTGACCTTGAGGTAGAATCCCTCTGAGAGAAGATCTCCAGTGGGAAGGTTGAGAAGGGTTTGACGGTGTATCCCGACCAGGGTGTGAGATACCGAGACCGTTTGTTTGTGCCGGAATCTTGCCGAGAGGAAGTACTCCGAGAGTTTCACCATTCACGCCTTGCGGTGCATCCGGGAGGCACTAAGATGTATCGAGATTTGGGTCGCCAGTTCTGGTGGTGGGGTATGAAGAGAGATGTGGCTGTTTTTGTATCGAAGTGCCTTACTTGTCAGCAAGTGAAGGTCGAGCATCAGAGGCCAGCGGGTTTGTTGCAACCCTTGCCTATTGCCGAGTGGAAGTGGGAGCATGTCACTATGGACTTCGTTGTAGGTCTTCCGAGGACTCAGCGAGGTAGTGACGTTATTTGGGTGGTTGTGGACCGGTTGACTAAGTCGGCGCACTTTATTCCCATGCGCGTGAGAGATTCGGTAGATCATCTCGCTGACTTGTATAGTCGGGACATAGTGAGATTGCACGGGGTCCCAGTGACGATCGTCTCAGATAGAGATCCTTGTTTTACTGCGAGGTTGTGGCAGAGTTTGCAGAGTGCCTTGGGCACTAAGTTGACCTTTTGTCACGACCCAAACCCGGCCCTATGGGTTTAGCACCGTAACTGGCCAGTAATCCGAGATTACCGAAGGCCTGCTGAACAGTAATATAGTAAAACAGAGTACAGGGCCTGGCGGAAGCCAATACAGTAAATAACTAGTGTCCATTGAGCTGTGGAAATCTGTATGCCAAAAACATTTTTATGCATTCATACAGTTCAAACAGTACAGTCTATACAATCATTTACAAACATACAGTACGGGGACCAAACCCCTCGATAACAGTACAGTAAAACGGTGGACGGTCTATACAGTAATACAAAACGGTAAGGAGACCGATGGGGGATACAAAAACACCCCAAGCCATAGCATGGCAACTCGGAACCTCGCAGTGAGGCACATAGGCTGGCTTGACAAAACTGGGGACCAACCCACGCTCCTAGCTCCGGTCTGGCGGCTGAGCACCTACATATATATATATAAACAGTGAGCTAAAGCCCAGTGAATAACATAAAGCGTAAAGAGGTTATGAATGAATGTCCTTACAGTAATGAAAGCAGTTCATTAAACAGTATTTCAGTCTTTCAGTATTTCAGTCAATCAGTCATATGTGGTACATCCATAAGCCTATAAACAGTAGGTCCAAAAGGACCGGGTCTTAACAGACCCAACAGTAATGATGGCCAATCATTCAGTAAACAGTAATGGTTCCACAAGGGGACCGACAGAGCTCTGTAACAGTAACAGTAAACAGTAAGTGCTAAGGATGCCACAATACAGTTCAGAATACAGGACATACATTCATTCAATAAACAATACCAGTTCAATAAACAGTTCAGTTCAGTATTCAAAATATAACCATTTCGAACATATCTTTACACAGTCGTTACTCACAGAGTTTGGGCTAGTAGCAACTAGAGCGCGTCCCCGAGAGCCAACCCTAAACAGTTAACAAATTGAACACACTCTAAGTTTAACAGTAGGGGAAGTACAATAATTAACTTCCTATTATGCCTCGGTGTGTTCTACATCTATATCCTCATTAAGATGTCTTAAACTAGGCCTAAGAATGCCTAGAATGGGATGAGGATGCAAAGATGTGCATAGAAAACAATCTCAGAATTTTCAGTGAAACAGGGTCCCGCTCGAGCGCACATTTCCCCGCTCGAGCGGACATGCAAACAAAGTGTCCTGCTCGAGCGTCAACTTCCCCGCTCGAGCGGACTGATGAACAATGCAAAGTACTGGATGCACGATTTTCCCGCTCGAGCGTGAAAAACCCCGCTCGAGCGGACTGTAAAACATGCTAAGAAAATGCTGGGGGCTTGTTTTCCCCGCTCGAGCGGAAGACCAAATTCTGGAAAAATGCAGGTTGTGTTCTAAGTTCAAAACCCAATTTCCAAACACCAAAATCATCCCTCTTGGGCCCATTTCCTGGAAAAATTCTTTAAAAACACATGATGTTACTTGATTCCAAGTTCAATTTGTAAAATTAAAGCCCAAGGGAAGTTTAATTAAGCTCATTCCCAAACCAATTTTCAAGAACATGCATGAACAACATTCAAGTATGACATGCATGCATTCAAACCAATACAAGGCTCCAATGTGATGCTCTAGTGAGCTCAATACTTCAAAAATAAGATGAAAACATGGACTCTAACAATCATATGAACATGCATGTGACAATTTGTCAAGAATTCAACTCCAAACTCACTAAATTCAACATGCATGCAACAACTAGGCTTCAATTCCACATATATGAACAAAATCATGGCCTAGCTCTCTAATTGGGCATGAACCATGCAAAATGAGGCTCAAAGACAACAAGATGGAGATGAAGTCACTTACCTAAGTCTCAATTCAAGGTAAGGAAGTTCAATTATACAATCTAAGCCTCAAATCTTCAAGTCTACAAGCCAAACTCCAAGATGAAATCAACTCTCTCTACTCCCCTCTCTCTATGGTCGGTTGGGCACAAGGAAATGGCTGGTCAAATGTTGGTTAAGTGTTTTGTATATGGCTTAAATAATAAAATAACTAAGGCCCACTCAATGGCAATTTGGTAATTAAGCCTAAGTTTGCAATATAACAATATTTAATCTAATTTAGTCATTCCTAATCAATTTTCAGATAAGTATACCATTAAATCATAAAAATTACACTGATTACAAAACACTAAACGGTTCTCCGTTCGGCCGCCGATAAGGCCTTCAATTAGCAGTTTAAACATATAATTTCAAACAGATAATCAATCAATCAAACAGATGCAATATGCAATTCAGTAGATAAACTTATTCAATTTCAGTTTCGATTTCAATCAGTCAGTTCAGTAGTTAATCCAGTTTACTTATCAGTCATAATCAGTCCGGTTTAACGGTAATCAGTATATGATTCAGTGGTTATCGGTAATCAGTACGAGGGTTGTTACACCTTTAGTACAACTTATCATCCTCAGACTGATGGGCAGTCCGAGCGTACTATTCAGATTCTTGAGAATATGCTTCGGGGTTGTGTCCTTGACTTTAGTGGGACGTGGGAGAGGCACCTACCCTTGGTAGAGTTTGCCTACAACAACAGTTTTCAGTCTAGTATCGGTATGGCACCGTTTGAGGCCTTGTATGGCTGACCGTGTAGATCTCCAGTTTGTTGGGCCGATGTGGGTGAGGCACCTTTGTTGGGTCCGGAGTTGGTTAAGGAGACGACGGAGAAAGTTGAGCTTATCCGTAGGAGGCTCGTTACAGCCCAGAGTCGCCAAAAGAGTTATGCCGACCGTAGAAGGAAGCCTTTGGCGTTTGAGGTAGGTGATAATGTTTTCTTGAAAATATCACCGAGGCGAGGTTTGATGAGATTCGGGAAGAGTGGGAAGCTATCCCCTCGATTTATCGATCGCTTTGAGATCCTTGAGAGGATTGGGGAAGTTGCTTATCGTTTGGCTTTGCCACCACAGTTGTCCGGGGTTCATGACGTGTTTCATGTTAGTATGCTTCGGAAGTACGAATCGGATCCATCCCACGTGTTGGATTGGACCGATTTGGAGGTAGATGAGGATGCCTCGTATGAGGAGAGACCGGTTCGGGTCTTGGATAGGTGGGATCAAGTCTTGCGAGGCAAGACCATTCCCTTGGTAAAGGTTTTGTAGAAGCATCACGGAGTGGAAGAGGCCACTTGGGAGCGTGAGTTAGAAGTCCGTGAGAAATATCCGGACATGTTTGTTGATGTGTAATCATGTAATGAATTTTACAATAATGTTGAACTTTAAGAGCATTGTATATGTCTTAAGTTGTAAAACATTGTCAATGTTTTGGTTAATGGAAGTTGTTTTAACATTGTGCATGTTAAGTATACTGTGAAAATGCAAGCATGATATTAATGTTGCATGTGTTATGAAATTGTGGAAAATTAGTTGAAATTGGTAAATTTCAAGGAATGCATGTTGATAATACAGGTTGTTTTGTATAATGTGAAATGCCTCTTGAAAAGAGATGGAATTGACTGGTAATGGGTCGGAAGGTTTAATATTATGTTGTAATATTGTTGGAAATAGAGAAAACTTGTTTTTTTTTTTTTTAAAAAAAAAAAACTTGTGTTTAATTTCGGGGACGAAATTCTTTAAGGGGGGGGAGGTTATAGCGATCCCGGTATTCCCTTGCTATATTTGTTGTATCCGGACTTAGGTTCCGTGGAGGTGGTTGTGTATACCTTGTTTGAATCCTCTACTCTTTGTATTTGAGTCTTGGGTTGTGTTGGGCAGGTTTTGAAACAGGTTGGTTGAGCTTAGGAACCAAGACTAGATGCCCTGATTTCGGCCTGTCCGCTCGAGCGGAGCTTTTGGCGCTCGAGCGGGGCCTTTGTTGTGTCCGCTCGAGCGGGGGGTTTTGACGCTCGAGCGGGATAATCACCCTCCCAGTATCACCTCTGCAGGGTTGGACACTCGAGCGGGAATTTGTGTGTTACGCTCGAGTGGGGAGTTTAATACTCGAGTGGGGACCTGGTTCTGCAAAAGTACTGGAAGTGCGTATTCACCGCTCGAGCGACGGATTGGACGCTCGAGCGGGAGTCTGTGAGTGCCGCTCGAGCGAGGGTCTGGACGCTCGAGCGGAGGGACTGGTTTAAAGCTCCGTGTTTTGACATTTTAAATCACTTTTTCACATTCTCTTCTCTCTCCTACTTTTCCAAAAAACACCATTGTTGAGCTCCTACTCTAGAACTCTACATTCTCTCTAGGTATTGATCTAGTAGGAGTGATTTGCTCATCTTTGGCCTTTACAAAAAGATTTTTGATCGTCGAGGGCTACCTTTTGATCCGTAAAACTTGTGATTTGGAGCAACTTTGTTTTCGTCTTCTTCTTCCTTGGGTGTCAACTTTTGAGGTAGGGATTCCTACTCACTATTATGCTCTTTGACATAGACTTTTGGTTGTTTTGATAAAGTGTTGAAGTTGGTTGATTTTGGGACTTAGGGTTTCAAAATGTTATAATAGAGGGTTTGTTATTTTGATTCTTAAACTTGTATTTTGGTTCTCAAAATGATGATTTGGGTGTTGGTTGTTAATATATGAACCTATGGGTTAATATTGAGAGTTGGGGAAGAAAGCCCTAATTGGTATGTAAATTAATTGGTATAATTAATTTGGGAAGTTATGGATTTATGGAATTGAATTGGAATTAATGAAATTGATTCATTATATTGTGAAATGGTGGAGTTGGTTTTATTAATCGCTCACTTTTGAAAATATTGATAATTTATCTGTTGGAGCTTTTATCATCTGTTTAGAGATAATTGCTTGGGCTACCGGTGGAGGGTAGTTTTGATTGTTGTAGACAATGCATGATGATTAGGCAAATTGAAACTAATCAATTGGATAGGTCATTGAGTATGACGGATGGAAGAATACATTAACGTTATGTATTGATTGATTGAGTATATGACCTATGTGTATATACGTTGTGTGTGTATGTGGGAGGAGATAGGGGATATACTCCACGGTTTAGGAGAAGATAGGGGATGGACCTCTAAACCGGATGTTGCTTGGGAGGAGATAGGGGATGGACTCCACTGATACAGCTCATATGCTTGTCAGTTAACGTGTTGATGTAGCTCATATGCTTGTCTTTGGAAGTGTTGATATAGCTAATATGCTTATCTGTTGAAATGTGGATATAGCTTGTATGCTTATCTGTCGAGATGTTGATATAACTAGTATGTTTATCTATTGAAAGATGAGAAATGGAAAACGAAATGAAACATGAACCCAGTGGTTATGAATTGATTTATGGGAATTAAACATTTATCAATTACCAATGTCTTAGTTATTGCTCATACTGTGTTTAGCATATCTCTACTGGGCGTTGGCTCACCCTATGTGGGACATTATTTTCAGGTACAGGTAGCATGCCACCTCCAAGAACTTAGCTTGGATGGATATGAGAGTCGAAGACTTTCTTTTTGATTATTTTGTTTGTATTACATGTATACCAAGCCAATGGCTTATTTTGTATAGAGTTAGTACTCTTCTTTTGTGTACCAAGTGTTAAATAGAGTTAGTACTCTTCTTTTGTGTACCAAGTGTTAACTTGGAAAGCTGTAAGCTTGTAGGGCAATTGCTTTAGTTGTTAACATGTAATACTGTTGTAAGAACTACCCGATGAATGGAAAAGCGTTGATTTCTTTATACTATTGCATGTCTAAAATGATGGGATTTATGTGTTATGTTGAGGGCATTACATAATATTTTTTTATCGAATTATAATTTGATAAAAATTTAAAAAGATGAAGCATTGGAAATTATTGTTTTTTTCCATCAAAATTGATGAAAAGAAAAAAAAATGGGATAAGAATGAAAGTTTTTTTTTAAAAAAAAATGATAAAAATTTAATGAAAAAGTTAAAATAATTCATATCAAATCAATTTTTTTATTCAAATTTAAAATCAAATTAGATAAAAAAAAATTAAAAGAAAATGATGAAAGGTTAAAAATATTCTAAAACCTTCTTATTCTTGAAGACTAGAAATCCATGTACATATCATATTCATATTGTATAGCGATCCTGATTTTCCCTCCAATGATTAGTGTAATCCGGACTTAGTTCCGTGGATGTTGGTTGTTGTATATATCTTGTTTCTGTCCTTCAATACTTTGTATTTGAGTTATAGGATGTGTTGGGCAGGTTTGTTACAGGTTGGTTGTGTTTTGAAACCAATAGTTGATGCCCAGATTTTGGCCTTCACCCTCGAGCGGGGCCTATGTTTTTGCTTCTTCGCTCGAGCGAGCGTTTTGACGCTCGAGCGTGATTTGTCACCTCCCAGTATTTTCCTCTACAGGTCATCGTACGCTCGAGCGGGAGTTTTGACGCTCAAATGGGAGTTTTAGTTTTTGTTCTTCCGCTCGAGCGGGGGAGTCTGACGCTCGAGTGGGGACCATGGTCTGCAGAACTTTTGCAAGTGTGCAATCGACGCTCGAGCGGCGCTTTTCACGCTTGAGCGTGAGTCTGTGTCTGACGCTCGAGCGAGGCGTTCCACGCTCGAGCGGGGAGTGCAGTATATCAGTCCGAAGTTCACCCTTTTTGATCACTTTTTCAACCCCTTTCCTCTCTCTTACTTTTCAAAACCTCCATTGGAGAGCTCCTCTCTCTAAAACCCAACTTCTCTCTAGGTATTGATCTAGTTAGAGTGATCTCCCACCTTTCTCCCTTTATAAAAAGTGTGGAGTTTGTTGTGGGCTATCTATCAATCCGAAAATTTCTTGGTTTGGAGCACTTTGAGTTTTCTTCATCTTCTTTCTTTGAGCTCCGAATTTAAGGTAGGGATAACTACTAATTGTTATGATCGTTGGCTTAAACTTTTAGTCATTTTGATTTAATGTTGAAGTTGGGTGATTTTGGGTGTTAGGGTTTGAAAATGTATAAAGAGGGGTTGTGTATTTTGAGCCTATACATGTGTATTTGGTTCTAGAAATGAGATTATTGGTGTTGTTGTTGATATTTGAGCCTTTGGGTCAAAGTTGAGAAAAAGGGGAGAAAGCCCTAATTTTTGTTATGAATTAATTTATACAATTAATTTGGGAATGATATGGAAATATGAATTTGAGTTGGAAATGATAAAATTGGCATAATATGAGATAGAATTGTGGAGTTGGATTTATTAATCGCTCACTTTTGAAAATGTCGATTATATATCTGTTGAGGCATTTATTATATGTTTAGAAATAATTGCTTTGGGCTATCGGTGGAGGATAGTGTTGATTGTTGTAGACAATGCATGATGATTAGGCGAACTAAAACTAATCAATTGAATATGTCATCGAATATGACGGTTGGAATAATACATCAATTTTATGTATTGATTGCTTGCTCATGTATATGATATGTGTTTATATACATTGTGTTGTGTGGGAGGAGATAGGGGATGTACTCCCGGTTTAGGGGAAGATTGGGAATGGACTCCTAAACCGGATATTGTTTGGGAGGAGATAGGGGATGTACTCCATTGATACAACAATTATGTGTATCTATTGAAGTGTTGATACAACAATTATGTGTATCTATTGAAGTATTGATATAGCAAATCTGTGTATCATCTATGAAGTATGGAAGTGTTTTGTTTGAGATTGATACAACAATTATGTGTATCCGTTGTGACGTATGAAGTGTCTAATATGAGTTGTTATCTCAATTGAAATAGAAGTACGGTTGATATGAGATGTAATCTCATTTAAATTGTTTGGCTAGGTTCTGAGCCATAGTTATGAATTGAGAATTGGATAAGAAATGGAAAATGGAATGAAACATGGACACATTTGTCATGTAATTGAAATGGGTTATGAATTGATTTGTGTGAGTTCAACATTAATCAAATGCTAATGTTTTAGTTATTGCTTATATTATGTTTAGCATATTTCTACTGGGCGTTGGCTCACCCTATATGAAACATCATTTTCAGGTTCAGGTATTATGCCGCCTTCGAGATCTTAGCTTGGATGGCTGTGGGAGTTGAAGACTCTTTTGTTTATTTTTGTTGTATTACATGTACATCAAGCCAATGGCTTATTTTATGTAGAGTTAGTACTCTCCTTTTGTAACCAAGGGTTGACTTGGAAAGTTGTAATCCCGTAGGGCATTTACTTTTGTTGTCAACATGTAATACATTTGTAAGAATTACTCTGATGAAATGTAATCATGCTTTATTCCCTTATGTCTAAGCATGTCAATATTGTACGTTTTATGGGTTTATTTTGAGTGCATTACAACTTGGTATCAGAGCGTACTGGGTTCGAATACTTTAGGTACGCAGGAAGTGGTTAGTACCACAATGGGTTCGTCTCGCTTATTAGAGACTTAGATGTAGTGTTATATGCTTATGTAATAACATGTTTATGTGACTATTTGGGTATGAGATTTAGTTTCTAGGATGTTGATTGGATCCTTGGCTTTCTGTGAGTCTTGTTGGAAAAGCACTTGATCAATGTTGTTTCTAACAGGAACTCTAGTAACGCCTCGGGACTATCATTATCCGGAAATGAAATTCGTAGGTGCTTATGTGATTATGTGCTTACGTGGAGTGAATTACTGTTGTCCATTGCATTAGGACACGAGTGTTATAGCTTCGGCACATTTGTGAATGTGCTAATGTTCTTTGTTACCTTTATTAGGATGTCAGGACGAGGACGTGGTGGTAGGCGAGGTAGGCCTAGGAGGCAGGAGATGCCTATAACAGATAAGATTCCGGCGCAGCAAGAGGGTGTTGGTCAGGCCAATGTGGCCGAGCCAGTGGGTTAGCAGGCCATGAGTGCCTTAGCCTGTGAGATAGCAGGAGCCATAAGGGAATCCATAGGCATTCTCAGAGCTGAGAATCCAGTGCAGGCCCAGGTTGTTGATGCATGGCCTTCCTTTCAGAAGAGGGAGTTCTTTTGGTCTAATCCAGATGAGTTTGTTGGGGATCCGAAGGAGCCACTTAAGGCTGATGAGTGGCTGGAGCAGATGACGAAGACGTTTGAGATGATTGGCATCGAAGACGGGGCATTGAAGGTGACCTTGGCATCTTTCCAACTTAAGGGGGATGCGGGTCAGTGGTGGAAGTTCATGAGGGGCCGTATTTGTGGTACATGGGAGGCTTTTGTAGATGCTTTCCAGGAGAAGTTGAGGGACCAGTTTTGTCAGCTCAAGCAACTGAGTTTATCAGTGGCCGAGTTTGAGGCCGCATTTACTAGCTTATCCAGGTTTGCACTTGAGCTTGTGGCATCCGAGGAACACCGTTGTATTGAGTTTGAGCGGAAGTTGAGGCATGGGCTCAAGATGAGAGTTGGAGGGTCTATGACCCAAGACTATGGGCGTCTTGTGGATGCTACCGCCCTTATGGAAATTATGATGCAGGAGGAGGAGGAGGAGAGGCAAAGGGGTTCCAAGAGGAGTCAGGATGGCCAGGGGGACGGCAGGAGGCAGAAGGGTCCTACCCCTCAACAGTCCCAGGGGGCTTTTGCTAGATCGACCTTTCCAGTGCCGAGTGCAGGCTCGGGGAGAGACAGTCAGGGAGACATCACTTGTTACAAATGTGGTCAGCTGGGCCACAAGTCTCTAGCTTGCCTACAGAGGGGAGGAGGTCAGAGAGCAGCTTCATCTTCGGCTTGACCTCAGAGCCAGGGTTAGGGCAGAGGCCAGCTGCTGTCTTGTTATCAGTGTGGTCGAGCGGGGCACCTAAAGAGGTTCTGCCCGCAGTTGAGTGCCACGTCGGGTGCGTCTAGTTCTAGACAGACGTAGAGTTTTCAGCCAGCACAGTTAGTACAGGCCTCGAGGGCCAATCAGGGGGCTTCATCGTCCCAGTCTGTTCAACAATCTTTTGCTCCTAGGGGTGAGCAGGTAGATCAGGGGCCTACAGGGCGTGTGTATGCTATTACCGCGCAGGATCTAGTACCGGCTCCATCTGTTGTGAGAGGTACCTTTTTGTTTTGCAACTCGGTTGCCAATGTGTTGATTGATACAGGTGCATCTCATTCCTTTATATCTACTGCATTTGCATCTGTTTTGGGGCTAGAGTTGGCACAGTTAGCATCTCCTATTTGTGTAGTATCACCTGTTGGGGGTGAATTGATTTTGAAACAAGGGTGTAGAGGGTGCGATATAGAGGTCGCCGACCGCCGACTTCCATTTTCATTTGTAGTTATGGCTATGTCGGGTTTTGATGTTATTTTGGGTATGGACTGATTATCGTCATACCGGGCAGTTATTGATTGTTACCGCCAGAGGGTCATTGTATGTACCGTGAGTGGGGATTGTTTCCATTTCTTGGGAGATTGGGTTGGTAGTGTGTTGCCACCGGTGTATGATCCGCGAGGGCGGAGTGAGCTTAGTGGTTTTCTCGCTAGCCATTTGAGTAGTGAGTATGATGAGACCGGGGTTGAGTTGCCGAGAGTGGTTTGCGAGCATTCAGATGTTTTTCCCAAGGACCTTATTAGTTTACCACCTCATCGAGAGATTGAGTTCTCCATCGACTTAGTGCCTGGTACGGCACTGATTTCCATGGCACCTTATCGTTTTGCCCCAACCGAGTTGAGTGAGTTGAAGATTTAACTCCAGGAGTTGTTAGATAAGGGTTTTGTTCGCCCTAGTGTTTCACCGTGGGGAGCACCGGCCCTCTTTGCTAAAAAGAAAGATGGTGCCTTGAGACTTTGTAACGATTACAGGAAATTGAATCGGGCTACGGTTAAGAATAAATACCCTATGCCTCGTATAGATGATTTGTTTGACCAGTTGAAAGGGTCCCGTTGTTTCTCTAAGATAGACTTGAGATCGGGTTACCATCAGTTGAGGGTCAGGGAGGAGGATATTCCAAAGACGGCATTCCATACGCGGTATGGCCACTATGAGTTTCTGGTGATGCCATTTGGGCTCACTAATGCACCTGCAGTGTTTATGGATTTGATGAACCGGATCTTCCGGGAATTCTTAGATCGTTTTGTAGTCATTTTCGTGGACAACATTCTGATTTATTCGCCATCTGAGGAGGAGCATGAGGAACACTTGAGAGTGGTGCTTGAGTTGCTTAGAGCCCACAGGCTGTATGCCAAGTTCGGGAAGTGTGAGTTCTGGCTAAGAGAGGTCAAGTTCTTAGGCCATGTAGTTTCTGGAGAAGGAGTGTCTGTTGATACATCCAAGATTGAGGCAGTGCAAGATTGGGCATAGCCTAAGAGTGTTTTTGAGATCCACAACTTTCTGGGATTAGCTGGGTATTACCGCCGGTTTGTGAAAGATTTCTCTAGGCTAGCTTCACCGTTGACTAGATTGACGTGGAAAGGGGTCAAATTTGTATGGAGTGAGACTTGTGAAAAGTCGTTCCAAGAGTTGAAAGTTAGATTGACCACCGCTCCGGTTTTGATTATTTCGGAGAGAGGTTTGGGTTATGCGGTTTATTGTGATGCCTTGCGAGAGGGTTTGGGTTGTGTGTTGATGCAAGAGGGAAAAGTGGTAGCCTATGGCTCACGTTAGTTAAAGATTCACGAGAGGAATTACCCTACTCACGACCTAGAACTAGCAGCAGTAATTTTTGCCTTGAAGATTTGGAGGCACTACCTGTATGGTGAGAGATTCAAGGTGTTCTCGGATCATAAGAGTTTGAAGTATCTGTTTACACAGAGAGACTTGAATTTGAGGCAGAGAAGATGGATGGAGTTTATTGAGGATTACGATTTCGAGTTGCACTATTACCTGGGAAAGGCCAATGTTGTGGCCGATGCCCTTAGTAGAAAATCCATTAGTGATGTTGCTTGTATAGCCATCCGGGAGTGGGAGATGTTGGGTGCACTTGGCAAGTTTGACTTGCTTCTGGACGAATCCATTGAGGCTGCGGCCTTGTTTTCTGTTGTTACGCAGCCCATACTTGTGACTCAAGTGTTAGAGGCACAGAGAGGTGACTTTGAGGTAGAATCCCTCCGAGAGAAAATCTCTAGTGGGAAGGTTGAGAAGGGTTTGGCTGTGTATCCCGACCTGAGTATGAGATACCGAGACCGTTTGTTTGTGCCGGAGTCTTGCGAAGAGGAGGTACTCCGAGAGTTTCACCATTCATGCCTTGCAGTGCATCCGGGAGGCACTAAGATGTATCGAGATTTGGGTCGCTAGTTTTGGTGGCGGGGTATGAAGAAAAATGTGGCAGCGTTTGTGTCTAGACGCCTTACTTGTTAGCAAGTGAAGGCCGAGCATCAGAGGCCAGCAGGTTTGTTGCAACCCTTGCCTATTACCGAGTGGAAGTGGGAGCATGTCACTATGGACTTCGTTGTAGGTCTTCCGAGGATTCAGCGGGGTAGTGATGCTATTTGGGTGGTTGTAGACTGGTTGACTAAGTCGGTGCACTTTATCCCTATGCGCGTGAGAGATTCGGTAGATCATCTGGCCGACTTATATGTTCAGGACATAGTGAGGTTGCACGGGGTCCCAATGTTGATCGTCTCTGATAGAGATCCTCGTTTTACTGCTAGGTTGTGGTAGAGTTTGCAGAGTGCCTTGGGCACTAGGTTGACCTTTAGCACGACTTATCATCCTCAGACTGACGGGCAGTCCAAGCGTACTATTCAGATCCTTGAGGATATGCTTCGAGGTTGTGTCCTTGACTTTAGTGGGTCATGGGAGAGGCACTTGCCCTTGGTGGAGTTTGCCTATAACAATAGTTTCCAGTCGAGTATCGGTATGGCACCGTTTGAGGCCTTGTATGGCCGACCATGTAGATCTCCAGTAAGTTTGGCTGAGGTGGGTGATGCACCTTTGCTGGGCCCGGATTTGGTGAGGGAAACGACGGAGAAAGTTGAGTTTATCCGTAGAAGGCTTGTTACAGCCCAGAGTCGCCAAAAGAGTTATGCCGACCGTAGGAGGAGGCCTTTGGCATTTGAGACGGGTGATCATGTTTTTCTGAAAATATCACCTAGGCGGGGTTTGATGAGGTTTGGGAAGAGTGGGAAGTTGTCCCCTCGGTTTATCGGTCCCTTTGAGATCCTTGAGAGGATTGGGGAGGTTGCGTACCGCTTAGCTTTACCGCCACAGTTGTTCGGGTTGCATGACGTGTTTCATGTTAGTATGCTTCGGAAGTACGAGCCGGATCCATCGCATGTATTAGACCGGACCGACTTAGAGGTTGACAAGGATGCCTCGTATGAGGAGAGGCCGATACGGGTCTTGGATAGGCGGGATCAAGTCTTGCGAGGCAAGACCATTCCCTTGGTAAAGGTTTTGTGGAAACATCACGGAGTGGAGGAAGCCACTTGGGAACATGAGTTGGAGGTCCGCGAGAAATATCCGGACTTGTTTGTTAATACATAATCATGTATTGGGAATTTTATAATATTGATAAACTTTAAGAGCATTAAATATGTCTTAAGTTGTGAAACATTGTGAATGTTTTGGTTTATGGAAATATTGTGGAACTTGCCTTGTAATGGAAGTTTATTTTAATATTGCATACGTTAACTCTGTTTTAGAAATGCAAATATAATATTGGCATTGAATCTATTTTGTGATGCATGTTGATAATGCATGTTGGAGACTATGGAAGTTGCCTCTTGAATAGAGATGGAATGACTGGTAATAGGTCAAGTTGTTGAATTTTGCATTGTAATAATGTTGGTAATTGAGAAATCATGTTTTTGAAATACTTGTACCTAATTTCGGGGACGAAATTCTTTAAGGGGGGAGGCTATAGCGATCCTGATTTTCCCTCCAATGATTAGTGTAATCCGGACTTGGTTCCGTGGATGTTGGTTGTTGTATATATCTTGTTTCCGTCCTTCAATACTTCGTATTTGAGTTATAGGATGTGTTGGGTAGGTTTGTTACAAGTTGGTTATGTTTTGAAACCAATAGTTGATGCCCAGATTTTGGCCTTCACGCTCGAGCGGGTGTTTTGATGCTCGAGCGTGATTTGTCACCTCCCAATATTTTCCTTTACAGGTTATCGTACGCTCGAGCGGGAGTTTTGACGCTCGAGTGGGAGTTTTCGTTTTTGTTCTTCCGCTCGAGCGGGGACCATGGTTTGCAGAACTTCTGCAAGTGTGCAATCGACGCTCGAGCGGCGCTTTTCACACTCGAGCATGAGTCTGTGTCTGATGCTCGAGCGGGGCGTTCCACGCTCGAGCGGGGAGTGCAGTATATCAGTCCGAAGTTCGCCCTTTTTGATCACTTTTTCAACTCCTTTCCTCTCTCTTACTTTTCAAAACCTCCATTGGAGAGCTCCTCTCTCTAAAACCTAACTTCTCTCTAGGTATTGATCTAGTTAAAGTGATCTCCCACCTTTCTCCCTTTATAAAAAGTGTGGAGTTTGTTGTGGGCTATCTATCAATCCGAAAATTTCTTAGTTTGGAGCACTTTGAGTTTCTTCATCTTCTTCCTTTGAGCTCTGAATTTGAGGTAGGGATAACTACTCATTATTATGATCTTTGGCTTAAACTTTTAGTCATTTTGATTTAATGTTGAAGTTGGGTGATTTTAGGTGTTAGGGTTTCAAAATGTATAAAGGGAGGTTTTGTATTTTGAGCCTATACATGTGTATTTGGGTCTAGAAATGAGATTATTGGTGTTGTTGTTGATATTTGAGCCTTTGGGTCAAAGTTGAGAAAAAGGGGAGAAAGCCCTAATTTTTGTTATGAATTAATTTATACAATTAATTTGGGAATGATATGGAAATATGAATTTGAGTTGGAAATGATAAAATTGGCATAATATGAGATAGAATGGTGGAGTTGGATTTATTAATCGCTCACTTTTGAAAATGTCAATTATATATCTATTGAGGCATTTATTATCTGTTTAGAAATAATTGCTTTGGGCTATTGGTGGAAGATAGTGTTGATTGTTGTAGACAATGCATGATGATTAGGCGAACTAAAACTAATCAATTGAATATGTCATCGAATATGACGGTTGGAATAATACATCAATTTTATGTATTGATTGCATGCTCATGTATATGATATGTATTTATATACATTGTGTTGTGTGGGAGGAAATATTGGATGTACTCCACGGTTTAGGAGAAGATAGGGGATGGACTCCTAAATTGGATATTGTTTGGGAGGAGATAGGGGATGTACTCCATTGATACAGTAATTATATATATCTATTGAAGTGTTGATACAACAATTATGTGTATCTATTGAAGTATTAATATAACAAATCTGTGTATCATCTATGAAGTATGGAAGTGTTTTGTTTGAGATTGATATAACAATTATGTGTATCCATTGTGACGTATGAAGTGTCTAATATGAGTTGTTATCTCAATTGAAATAGAAGTACGGTTGAAATGAGATGTAATCTCATTTAATTGTTTGGCCAGGTTCTGAGTCATAGTTATGAATTGAGAATTGGATAAGAAATGGAAAATGAAATAAAACATGGACACATTTGTCATGTAATTGAAATGGGTTATGAATTGATTTGTGTGAGTTCAACATTAATCAAATGCTAATGTTTTAGTTATTGCTCATATTATGTTTAGTATATCTCTACTGGGCGTTGGCTCACCCTATATGGGATATCATTTTCAGGTTCAGGTATTATGCCGCCTCCGAGATCTTAGCTTGGATGGCTATGGAAGTTGAAGAATCTTTTGTTTATTTTTGTTGTATTACATGTTGTAACGAGTCCGCGAGGGACCCCTGCTACAATTCGGACTCGATTTGTGTCATGGTTCTTAATCTGAACCAAAGAGTAAAAATCTGGCAAATCGTTTTGAGAAAACAGATTTTGAAAGAAGTGCCAAACATGGACTGCTTTGCCAGATACAGAGTCGCCATCTAAATATTTTTTATGGGGAATTTAGGAAACCCTGACTCGGTGCCAAAGGCCACGTGTCCGTCATCACCAAAGTTGCCTCGGCTCGGGAGCTTGGGTACTATTGGGGAAGGTCAGCTATGAGCACCCCCTCTCGCCCGATCCGCAGATCGGCCTCTACTAACCGTGATATCCGATTTTGAAAACGTTATGTGTTCTTATTTCGGTTAATTAACTAGAATTATTATGTGATGCGCACAACACAAAAGTATAGACTAGATCGCCTAATTTGGAAAGAAACATTGCATATCCGTTTGTTTTAAAAAAACGTTTGAAATTTGCTACTCGCAAGTAGGCTAAAACACAGATTTCAATTAGTTGTTCCAACTCAAACAATCCAACCTTTCACCCACAGGCATTCAAGCAGTTTATATCATATAAGCACCTAGCCACATGGTAAGCATGCTATCATGTTAAACACTCACACGCATGCGGTATGCTAAAGCATAAAATACTTACAAAGTACTCCATGCCAAAACAAGAATGTGTTAGCAATCAATGTATGATCCAAGTCCATGTTAAGTGCCTAATGCATCGCATACAAAATGTCACTAGAAGAGGCTCGGTTAATCTAGGGATGGCATGTGAAATGCGCAAGTGGCATGTATTCAAGTTAGATTTGAAATACGATGCAATTAGCATGATGTGCCGAGCCCGGTGCATGCAATACTGATGAATGATGCACGCATGCATAGCATAAGGTATGCTGAAATAAATATGCCCTAATACTAACCATCAAAAGCGGGTAAGTAAAAGGGAGAAAGAAGTGGGGATTGGAAGACATGCACACACGCACCCACACTTATTGCAAATTTGCCCTCGCTCGGAGGGACCAAAAGAATAATACAATTTAACTAACTAACAAGCTAATTAAATATTACAGACCCTTAAATTAATTAAGCAAATTAATTAATCTAAGAAAGCAGCAAACATCAGCCTTGGGAGAGGGCTCAATGCATGCGCGCTCGGTTCCGCCCGGAAATCCACTGCCATGCTCAAGATGCCTCTGTTTTCCTTTCTCTGCTCCTCTGATCATTGCCAAAGTCTCAAGGTTTGCTCTCTGGATACTAGGGAACACCACCGGCTAAAGGAGAATACCACCGGACATATAGAATGGTCACATGCCACAAATTTGATCCATCGGCCAACAATGATGGCCGGTCGGCACTGAAGATAGCCGACCGGCCAAATCTTCCTGTATAATCTGTATTTGACAGTAGCAGAGGGCAAGACTTGGCATGGCAATGCATTTCAAGCAATGTATGCACCAATCACATCCCTTATCATGTTTATGATTCAAAGGGACATGATCCTCGATTCTCGGACCACCAATCATGCATTTCCATGCATGATGGCCCAAAGAATCAAGTGTGCATTTTGATGTGAAATGCAATGCACATAATCAAACAATGGGGCTTAGCCTCTATCACAAGCAATTCAAGAGGCCAAGCATGCGTACCAATGCAATGCGATCTAAGCATGCGAACTGGTATGCAATATGGACAATGCAAGCAAGCAAAGCATGAAAGGCATGAAGCAATGCAATCTGCAAGTAGGCAAGATACAATGTGGGTGTTCAAGCATGCAAGCCAACATGTGACTTCATTCAATTATGCAAATTCAACCATGCAACAACTCATCGATATGCTACAACATACAAGGAGTGTATGCAACAACATGCAAATGAGGGACTTACACTAATTGGGCTGCTCTATACTAAGCCCAAAACAGTGGCCGATGCTATAGAAATGAGGGCCAACACACATACACACATGCACATGTTAATGAGCCGGCACTTAAGCACACAAAGGCAACTTTCAAGCACACTTAAAAGAGGCTAAACATGGACTAATGATATGCAATATAAGCTCTGAAATTATGTTAGAAATGGTGCCATACCAATTAAACAAAAGCAAGCCAAGCATGCAACATAGTCCAAAGTCAAAGGCTAACAAGCCAAAATGCAAAGGAGCTATGCAATGCAAGCCTTGGTAGACCAAAACAGCCAAGGACAGACCTTAAGCATGACAAAATGAACATAAAAGCTTCATAAAGCTAGGCCTAAAACATGCTTGAACAAGGGTTAAAACCTAGATGCATGTTAAGGCTACAATATGGCATTACAAGACATGTATGCTAAACAAGCAAGGTGTGTCCAAACCAACTCAAAACAGAGGTAATACATTGAAAAATACTACCAAATACCACTTAAGACATGGCCAACATGCACTTAAATTAGATGCTCAAACATGAGACTAAAAAGGCCCTTTTTAAGGACAACAAGGAGAGGGGGTGGCCCTCTCTTTCCTAGGTCCTCAAGGCACCATACTCACCTCTGAAATCCCTCAAGATTTCAATGGTGAGGAGGCCCAAACACAATGGTCCCGGAGCTCACTCAAAATGGCACAAAACAGAGCCTTACAAGGCTTAAGAGGGGTCAAACAACCCCAAAGCTTAAGGCAACCTTAACCAACTATTTAGAGGGATAAAAAACAGAACTTTTTTATGTTATACACTAAGCCCAAAAACAGATACAAGATAGGCAAAAAGAGTGTACAAAAATGGGGAATAAAGGGACAAGCTTCTTACCCTTGAAGACCCTTTTCACCAATGGAGCTCCAGCAGCTTCTTTAGGTTGAAATTAGTCCAAAACCTCCAAATAACCCTCAAGGGCCTGAGCTCCAAGGGATGGTGTGATGGTGGGTGTTTGTGAGCAAAAATAGGACAAAACACACATAAGAGAGAGAGATATAGAGGTAGGATATGAACAAACCCTAACCCTAAAGCTCAAACCCTAAAAAAAGCTGTCTAAAATGTCTAATTTTTGTCTAACCCCTTAAAAAGGGAGAGAAGGCTCCTCTTTATAGAGCTTTTAGTCTTGTAAGCTTACAAGACAAGCTTCCAAAGAGAGAGATCCCTCCATACACGTGTATGGCGGGGAGCCAAGTGCATGCCAGCTGCACCAAAATATCTGCAAAAGCAGATGCATAGTAGTCGGCCGGCTAAAGATGCCATTGACCAAAAAAAGATAGTCGGCCGGCCATCTATAGTGCCGGCCGGCCAAATATTTGGCCGGTGGCAACAAAACACAGCCGGTGGCCTCAAGCCATGGCCGGTGGAGTGTGGGGATGGCCCACAAGCCATTCCCTGCCCTTCCAAGGCAAAACACAAGTGTTTGGTGCAAAACCAAACCCGAAACAGTCAAGTCAAGAGATCTTGAGGCAAGGCGCGTAGCCGAGACCTCCGGGAATTCAAGACAAACACGAACATGGGTAATCACCAAGTGTCCAAGCAGTGACGTCCAAGTCTTGAGGATGGTCAAAAAAGAGGTGTCTAAACATGTACATCAAGCCAAGGACTTATTTTATGTAGAGTTAGTACTCTCCTTTTGTAACTAAGTGTAGACTTAGAAAGTTGTAAGCCCGTAAAGCATTTACTTTTGTTGTCAACATGTAATACATTTGTAAGAATTACTCTGATGAAATGTAATCATGCTTTATTCCCTTATGTCTAAGCATGTCAATATTGTACGTTTTATGGGTTTATTTTGAGTGCGTTACATATTGTATTTTTAGTTATGAAATTAAAACCAAAACAAATGTAACTTAAATTATTGGATTAATAACAGAAACATCATATCAATTATTGTTAAATATCCTTCACTTCCTATTTAATAATAAAATTGTTTAACCCAAATCGCAACTATTGAAAGCAAAATTAACTTTTTCTTCTTGTGTGCGCTAGTGGTGGGAAAGTGGTTGGTAGCAACATTTGTTGCATTTGACATAATGTCAAAAGATATGGGCCTAACAAGTAATAGAAACATTATTATGTGTCTTCATAAAGGGTTGAAGGGTGGTTATACAGTCATTGAGAGGGGAACTGAAATTTACCCCTTGTTTTATACAATTTCAATAGTTCGTTTAGAGTAGGGGAGTGGACTTATTTAAACCATGTCTTTTTTGGTCTCATTTTGATGTATTATTGTATGAGTTTTGCATGTCACTAGGTCCTCAGTATGTCAGCATGTCCTCGGAATTTCTCTACTTGAATAGTCACTAGGAAATCTAATACCTTCTTGTCATGTAATATGCGTTTTAATGCATATGCCATTTGTTTCTTGTTTAAAATTAGACTTATATTTTAGTTATAAATGGTGTAATGTAATTGTCGCTACGACAAAAATGAAATTTTAAGGTGGCTAAAAACAACTCAACAAGCACTCTGTTGAGGCAATTTAGCTTTTGGGACAGTTTCATAAAATGGCGCATGTATTGATGGCCGCCTTTTCCATGTTGGTTTTGGTTTTATTTTGGGTCGTGATCGAAAGCCATTTCCACCACCAATGAAGCTTTGCAAAGAAAATGGTTCGAGGCCATGGGCAAAGCAGAAAGGTAATTTCAACTCTTTTGGAAGTGGTTATGTAACACTTTGGTGCTTTAATTTGTATGCCCTATGAGACATAATAAAAAATAAATAAAAACTTTAAATGGGTGATAGGCTAATCTTTTATTTTTGTTTTTGTCATTGGATTGTGTTTTTTATATTAAAAAACCTCAACAAGAAAAACATTAGCGATTTTATTAACCAATTATATTTAAAACAAGAAAAACATTAGTTTCAAGAATTTAAAGTGTCTAACCTCTTATATTTTGGTGAAACATTGCCTAAAATTAATGTTTCTTAACAAAGAAGAGACTAAACATCTGTGCTGACTGAGTCATAAGTGTAGTTTTAATTGGTAAACTCAGGTTGTTGATCTGATTACTTTATGTTGCAGCAATCATACTTCTGCTTCTTTTTTGTCTTGAAAGTAGTAATTCATCTGTAACGCCCCCAAAATAATACAATAAAGATAACTCATATGCGGAATAAATATGAGTAACAACATACATTCATATATTAGAGTCCACTGTTTAACAAACAATTAAATGCCATGAAGGCTTACATCTTCCCAAGTCATTACTTGGTTACACAATTAGAGTCTCGCTCATTACAACTTAAGCCCTTGGCTTTACAATTAGCAAACATACACATATCAAGCATAAATATGAAGCTATTACTTCCCAAAAGTCCATCCATGCTATTGCCTTGGAGGTAACACCTCACCTGCACCTGAAAATGATATTCCTATATAGGGTGAGCCAACAGCCCAGTAGAGATAATCTAACACAATTTATGAAGTTTAGCAAATGTATAAATATCACGTATATAAACAATACCGATATGGAAGCATCCACAAGGCCTACATATCCATTTGCCACTGAGGCCAATCTTATTCTATGTTCCATCAATTCATTTCCAATTCATATACACTACTCAATTCATGAGTTAAATTCATTATCTTTCAACAACCAAAATGTAACTACAACTCAATGGTCTTCCAATTATACAAACATACACATAAACACTTCAAACTTGCCATTTTATGAATATTTCGTCCGAGGGAACCGGGACCCATTTATAATATATTTTGGGTCTTTCACCCAAGACACTCAGGCCAGCTTGCTTTAAATGGAGTCCATCCCCTTTCTCCTCCTCAAACAAATATACATATGCAATGTATTTATAAACATAATTATATATGGAGTACATCCCCTTTCTCCTCCCAATAAACATACATATACAATGTATTTACAACATGGTCATATTCAATGACACCAACCGTAGATTAGCATTAAATCGCCTAATCCTCATACAATTTCTACAACAATCATAGCTATCCTCTACCGATAGCCCAATACAATTATTTCCAAGATATATTCAATATCGGGTTTAATAATTTAATTCAAAACTTCCATAGGTGAGATAATACATATCCAATATCACCATTTATATCAATAATCATCCAATTTAATATACTCAATGCTAATTGCAATTATTTATACAAAATAATCATTTTATCAAATTAGGGCAAAAATTCCCATTTTTCCAATATTAACCCAAATATCCAAAATCAACTATTTTGGTACACCAAGAGTTTATTGTTAACCCCAAACATCATTTATCTCATATACATCAAAAACCCCTATTTTCATTTTACACCCAAATCTTAGGTTTGTCCAAACCACAATCAAATCTCATCATCTATACACAATAGCAAATGATAAGCTAAAAATCATACTATAGTGTAGAAAATCCCTACCTCAAGTGTAGAAAACCCAAGCAACAAGGTGGAACTCCAAAGATGACGAAACCCACTTTTATTTAGATCAATATGAAGCTCTTGAAGCCTTCTACCTTATTCTCAAAGACACTAGGGTCAAGAACACAATGGATCTAGATGAAATCTTAGAAAGAAGGTGAGTTTTAGAGAGAGAGTATGAAGATCTTCGTTTATGGAGAGTTTTAGTGAGAGAATGGGCTGCTGAAAGTGACCTAAAATGTCACATTCACGATCTGATATGAACAGGCTTGCTCGAGCGACGAGACACAAAAAGGTCGCCTCGCTCAAGCGGAGGAATGCTCGCTCGAGCGAAAAATGCAAAGCTTCAGGTTTGCAACGCAGAAGCATGCTCGAGCGAAGGAAAGCTCGCTCATGCGAAGAACACCAACCTTCAGGTTTTACAGAGATGCAGATGCACGCTCGAGCGAAGGAAAGCTCACTCGAGCGAAGAACACCAACCTTCAGGTTTCACAGAGATGCAGACGCACGCTCGAGCGAAGAAACATTTTCACAGAGCTTGCTTGAGCGAAGGAATGCTCGCTCGAGCGAATAAGTAAAATTATAGGCAATAACATTCTAACCCAAAAGACAGCCAACCTGTTCCAAACTCACCCAATAAGTCCTAAAACTCAAATTCAAAGAATTAAAGGAAAGAAACAAGACATAGACAACAGTATATAATCACGGAACCAAATTCCGGAACACCACAAAAGACGGGTCAAAACCAGGGTCGCTATACCCTCCCCCCTTCAAGAATTTCGTTCCTGAAATTACAAATCATGTTTCAAAACCATGTTATTCCCACAATTTCAACACCATGACCCATTCTCCGATCATCTATTCACACCAACTCAATTCACAAGTCCCAAATTA
The DNA here is from genome assembly GCA_030407325.1 of Camellia japonica. Taxonomy (NCBI): domain Eukaryota; kingdom Viridiplantae; phylum Streptophyta; class Magnoliopsida; order Ericales; family Theaceae; genus Camellia; species Camellia japonica. Next base: position 148,592,781 of record JAPPVO010000059.1, read on the forward strand.
AAATGAAATTTTCAATTTCCCAAAACATTTACAATGTGTAACCAAAGTCCAAATTTTCAAAAAAAATCGTACATAGCATATACAATGCTTCCAAAAATGATACAACGTCATCAATATTTCAAATTCTCAAAACATATACAATGTTTATACTTTTCATTAACAAAATTAATTCTCAATACATGCTCATGCATCAACAAAAAAATCCGGATATTTCCCTTGGACTTCTAACTCATGTTCCCAAGTCGCTTCCTCGACTCCGTGATGTTTCCACAGTACTTTTACCAAGGGAATTGTCTTGCCTAGCAAAACTTGATCCCGTCTATCCAAGACTCTCACCGGTCTCTCCTCATACGAGGCATCCTCGTCTACCTCTAAGTCAGTCCAATCTAATACATGCGATGGATCCGGCTCATATTTGCGAAGCATACAAATATGAAACACGTCATGAACCCCAACAATTTGTGGCGGTAACGCCAAACGGTAAGCAACCTCCCCAATCTATTCAAGGATTTCAAAAGGGCCAATAAATAGAGGGGACAACTTCCCACTCTTCTTAAACCTCATCAAACCCTATCTAGGTGATATTTTCAAAAAAACATGATCACCCATCTCAAATGACAAAGGTCTCCTCCTACGGTCGGCATAGCTTTTCTGGCGACTCTGAGTCGTAACTAGCCTCTTACGAATAAGTGCCACTTTCTCCGTAGTTTCCCGAACCAACTCTAGACCTAACAAAGGTGCATCACCCACCTCGGCCCAACACACTGGAGATCTACATGGTCGACCATACAAGGCCTCAAATGGTGCCATACCAATACTCGATTGGAAACTATTATTGTAGGCAAATTCCACTAAGGGTAGGTGTCTCTTCCATGAGCCCTTAAAATCAAGGACACAGCCTGGAAGCATATCCTCAAGAATCTGAATAGTACGCTCGGACTGTCTGTCAGTCTGAGGATGATATGCAGTACTAAAAGTCAATCTAGTGCGCAACGCACTCTGCAAACTTTACCACAACCGAGCAGTGAAATGTGGATCTCTATCCGAAACAATCGTCACAGGGACCCCGTGCAATCTCACTATGTCCTTAATATACAAGTCAGCAAGATAATCTACCGAGTCACTTACGAACATGGGAATAAAATGCGCCGATTTAGTCAACCAGTCAACGACCAACCAGATGGCATCACTACCCTGTTGAGTCCTCGGAAGGCCCACAACGAAGTCCATTGTAACATGTTTCCACTTCCATTCAGCTATAGACAAGGGTTGCAACAAACCCGCTGGCCTCTGATGCTCAACCTTCACTTGTTGACAAGTAAGACATTTCGATACAAACACAGCCACATCCTTTTTCATGCCCCTCCACCAAAACTTGCGACTAAGATCATGATACATCTTTGTGCCTCTCGAATGCACCGCAAGGCGCGAATGATGAAACTCTCGGAGTACTTCCTCTCGGCAAGACTCCGGCACAAACAAATGGTCATGGTATCTCACAATTAGGTCGGGATACACAGTCAAATCTCTTTCTACCTTCCCATTGGAAATCTTCTCTCGGAACAATTCCACCTCAAGGTCACTCTTTTGCGCTTCCAACACTCGATTCACAAGTATAGGTTGTGCAACTACTGAGAACAAAGCTGCGAATTCAACAGACTCGCCCAGTTGCAAGTCAAACTCATTAAGAGTACCCAACATTTCCCATTCTCGGATGGCGATAGAAGCCACACTGTTAATTGGCTTTCTACTCAAAGCGTCGGCCACAACATTGGCCTTTCCGGGATGATAATGTAACTCAAAATCATAATCCTTTATGAATTCCATCCACATCCTCTACCTCAAATTCAAGTCTTTCTGTGTAAACAGATATTTCAGACTCTTGTGATCAGAGAACACTTCAAATTTCTCACTATACAGATAGTGCCTCCAAATCTTCAAGGCAAATATCACTGCTGCTAACTCTAGGTCATGGGTAGGATAATTCCTCTCATGTGTTTTTAACTGCCGTGAGCCATAGGCTACCACTTTACCCTCTTGCATCAATACACAACCTAAACCTTCCCGTGAAGCATCACAATAAACTGAATAACTCAAGCCCCTCTCCGGTATAATCAATGCTGGAGCAGTGGTGAGTCTAATCTTGAGCTCTTGGAACGACTTTTCACAAGTCTCACTCCACACAAACTTGATTTCCTTTCTAGTCAACTTAGTCAAAGGTGAAGCTAGTCTAGAGAAATCCTTCACAAACTGACGGTAATACCCAGCCAACCCCAAGAAACTACGAATCTCGAAAGCATTCTTAGGTTGTGCCCAATCTTGCACTGCCTCTATCCTGGATGAATCTACAGTCACCCCTTCCCTTGACACCACATGCCCTAGGAATTTAACCTCTTCCAGCCAAAAGTCACATTTTCCAACCTTAACATACAGCTTATGGGCTCTAAATAACTCAAGTATTACTCGTAAATGTTCCTCGTGTTCCTCCTCAGAAGGTGAATAAATCAAAATGTTGTCCACAAAGACAACCACAAAACGATCTAAGAATTCACGGAATATTCGATTCATTAAATCCATAAATACGGCTGGAGCATTAGTTAGCCCAAAAGGCATCACAAGAAACTCATAATGACCATACTGCGTACGGAATGCCGTCTTCGGGATATCCTTCTCCCTTACCCTCAACTGATGATAACCCGGTCTCAGGTCTATCTTAGAGAAACAACGAGACCCCTTCAACTGATCAAACAGATCATCTATACGAGGCATTGGGTACTTATTCTTAATAGTAACCCGGTTCAACTTTCTGTAATCAATACAAAGCCGTAATGCTCCATCTTTCTTTTTAGCAAAGAGAGCCGGTGCTCCCCAAGGTGAAGCACTAGGGCGAATAAAACCCTTATCTAACAATTCTTGGAGTTGAATCTTTAACTCACTCAATTCAGCAGGTGCAAATCTATATGGAGCTGTAGAAACCGGTGCCGTGCTAGGCACTAAATCAATAGAGAACTCGATCTCTCAGTGTGATGGTAAACTGACAAGATCCTCGGGAAAAACATCCGAGTAATCACAAACTACACTCGGCAATTCAATTCGAATTTTATCACACTCACCACTCAAAAAGCTAACAAGGAGACAATTAAGTTCACTCCGCCCACGCAGATCATATACCGGTGATAAGACTCTATCCACCCGGTCCCCCAAGAAATAAAAGCAATCACCACTCAAGGTACATACAGTAACCTTCTGACGGTAGCAGTCTATAACAACCCGGTATGACGATAACCAGTTCATACCCAATATGACATCAAAACTAAGCATGTCAATCAATACAAATGCAAAAGGTAATCAACGACCAGCAACCTCGATGTCACAACCCCGACATCCCTGTCTCAAGACAATCTGACCACTAATAGGTGACTCTACACAAATAGCAGATGCTAACTGTGCCAACTCCAAACCCAAAACTGATGCAAACGCATACGAAACAAAAGAATGAGATGTACCCGTATCAATCAACACATGAGCAACTGAATTGTAAAACAAAAAGGTACCTCTCACTACAGAAGGATCAGGTATGAGATCTTGCCCTACAACTGTATACATGCGTCCAGTAGGCCTCTGTTTAACCTGCTCACCCCTCGGAGCATAAGCTTGATGCACAGGCTGAGCTGAAGAGACTCCCTGATTGGCCCTTGAGGCCTGTGCTGACTGTGTTGGCTGGTGACTCTGTGTCTGTCTCGAACCAGACGCACCAAGTGTACCACCCAACTGTGGGCAAAACCTCTTCAGGTGCCCCGCCTGCCCACACTGATAACAAGTGAGCCGCTGGCCTCTTCCCTGACTTTGGCTCTGAAAATGAGCCGAAGATGATGTTGCTTGTTGTCCTCCTCCTCTCTGAGGACAAGCTGGAGACTTGTGGCCCAACTAACCACACTTATAGCAAGTAAAATCTCCTTGCCCACCTCTCCCAGAACCTGAACTCGTTATTGGAAAAGTGGACCTCGACTAAGTTCCCTGGGACTACTGAGGGTAGGAACCCCTCTGCCTTTTACTGTCCCCCCTGACTATCCTGACTCCTCCTAGAACCCCTCATCCTTTTTTCTTCTACCTGCATAATAGTTTCAAGGTGGGCTGTAGACTGCACTAAGCGCCCATAATCTCTAGTCATGGAACCGGCAACTTTATACATTAGCTCGATCCTCAACCTCTTTTCAAACTTCAAACAACGGTGCTCCTCAGTCGCCACCAACTTAGGTGCAAACCTCGACAGACTAGTAAAGGTTGCCTCAAACTCAGCCACTGGCGCATTCAACTGCAATAGTTTAGAGAATTGATCTCTCAACTTCTCCCTAACCATGGGAGGTAGAAACTTATCCTGAAAAGCCTCAACGAAAGCCTCCCAAGTTCCACCAATGCACCAACGTGCATACTTCCACCACTGACCCGCATCCCTTTTCAACTGGAAAGACGCCAAGGTCACTTTCAACTGATCATCCTCGATGCCGAGCATCTCGAATGTTTTCACTAACTATTCTAGCCACTCATCTGCCTTCAGTGGCTCCTTAGGATCATCCAAAAACTCATCCGGATTCGACCGGAAGAACTCTCTCTTCAAGAAAGATGGTATGTTTCAGCTACTTGGGCCTGGACTTGATTCTCAGCTCGGAGAATATCCATAGATTCTCTCAATGCTCCGGCTATTTAATGGGCTAAGGCACCCATGGCCTGTTGATTTACCGGTTCGGCCACATTAGTTTGACCAACTCCTTCCTCCTGTGTCGGAATATGATCCGGTAAAGGCACCTCATGCCTCCTAGGCCTACCACGCCTATTACCACCACATCCATGTCCTGACATCCTAATAAAAGTAACAACAAGATTAGCACATTTATAAATGTGCCAAATTTAACTCACTTACGGCCTAATACATTAGACAACAATAAGTCACTCCACATCGACATGTAATCACATAAACACATACGAATTTCCTTCCTAGATAATGACCATCCCACGACGTTGCTAGAGTTCCAATTAGAAATAGCAGTGATCAAGTGCTCTTCCAATAGGACTTCTATAAACCCGTAGACCCAATCAATATCTTAGGAACTAAATTCCATACCCACATAATCACATAAGCATGTTATCACATAGGCATACAATACATGCTAACATCTCAATTAAGCGAGACAAACCCATTGTGGTACTAACCACTTCCCACATACCCAAAGTATTCAAACCCAGTACGCTCTGATACTAAGTTGTAACGCCCCCAAAATAATACAATAAATATAACTCATATGAGGAATAAATATAAGTAACAACATACATTCATATATCAGAGGCCACTGTTTAACAAACAGTTAAATGCCATGAAGGGTTACATCTTTCCAAGTCATTACTTGGTTACACAATTAGAGTCTCGCTCATTACAACTTAAGCCCTTGGCTTTACACTTAGCAAATTGTGGACGTGCCCTCGTTGGGGCCCCACCACAATTCGGACTCAATTTGTGTCGGTTCTTAATCTGATCTTGCAAAGTGCAATGCAAGACTGATAAATCACCAAAGAGTCCAAATCCGGCGAATCGTTTTGAGAAAATAGATTTTTAGAAAGAAGTGCCAAACATGGACTGCTTTGCCAGATACAGAGTTGCCACCTAAATATTTTATTTTGGGAGAATTTAGGAAACCCTGACTCGTTTGCCTAAGACCACGTGTCCGTCATCACCAAAGTTGCCTCGGCTCGGGAACTTGGGTACGATTTGGGAAGGTCAGCTATGAGCACCCCCTCTCGCCCGATTCGAAGATCGGCCTTTACTAACCATGATATCTAGTTTTGAAACGTCATGTGTTCTTATTCCAATTAATTAGCCTAGAATTACTATGTGATGCGCACAACACAAAAGTATAGACTGGATCGCCTAATTTGGAACAAAGCATCGCATATCCGTTTGTTTGGAAAATGGTTTGAAATTTACTACTGGCGAGTAGGCTAAAACACGGATTTCAACGAGTTGTCCTAACTCAAGCAATCCAACCTTCACCCACAGGCATTCAGGCAGTAAATCAACTAAGGAGTTAGCCTCATGGTAAGCATGCTTTCATGTTAACACTCGCATACATGCAAGATGCTAAAGCAAAAGAAAACACTTACAGTGTACTCCCAGCCAAAACAAGAAACTAGTTAGCTATCATGCATGATCCTAGTTCATGTTGAATGGCTAATGCATCGCATACAGAATGTCGCTAGAATAGGCTCGGCTAATCTATGGATGGCAGGTGAAATGCTACAGATAGCATGTATTCAAGTTAGATTTGAAATACTATGCAGTTAGTATGATGTGCCGAGCCCTGGTGCATGCAATTCTGATGAATGATGCACGCACGCATAGCATAAGGTATGCTAAATTGAACATGCCCTAATACTAACCATCCAAAGCAGGTAAGTAAAAGGGAGAAAGAGGTGGGGATTGGAAGACATGCACACACGCACCCACACTTATTACAAATTTGCCCTTGCTCGGAGGGACCAAAAGAATAATACAATTTAATTAACTAATCAAGCTAATTAAATAATTACAGACCAATTAACTAGTTAAGCAAATTAACTAGGCTAATAAAGCGGTAAAACAGCCTCGGGAAGAGGGCCCAATGCACGCATGCTCGACTCCGCTCGGAAATCCAATGCCTTGCACAAGTTGCCTCTGTTTTCACTGTTTTCCTCCTCTAAAAATTGTACAAATCCCAGGGAACACTCTCTGAACACTGTGGGATGCCATCGGCTATGAGGAATGGTCACCGGCCATGGAGAAGTGGCCATCGACCATATATTGAGCTCTCGGCCACCAATTCATGGCCGGTCGGCACTGAATGTGGTCGGTCGGCCATCTATGCCTGCAGAATCCTGTTTTGACAGCAACAGAGAACAAGCAAGGTATGGCAATACATTTCAAAGCAATGTTGGCACCACCACACCCCTTATCATGTTTATGACTCAAAGGGGGATGGTACTCGATTCTTGGACCACCAATCGCGCATTTCAATGCGTGATGGCCCAAGAAGCCAAGTTGTGCATTTTAATATAAAATGTAATGCACACAAACACATAAGGAAACCAACCTCAATCATGGTGATTCAAGAGACAAGGCATGCATGCCAAATGCAATGCAACCTAGGCATGCAAGCTAAGTATGCAACATGAGAATGCCAACAAGCATGCAAACATGCAAACAACATATCAATGGCAAAACATGCGACAACATGTTAGGCAACCAAAAGAGAGAATGCATGCCTAATGCATTACAACCTAAGCATGCAACAACGTGTGATATATCTCGAGCAATGCAACACAATGCAATATGGCTAAGCATGTGTCAACAATGCAAGCAATGAGCATGCGAAACACTTATGCAATCAAAGCATGCAAACATGAAGCAATGTAACAACATTTGAGCAACATGCAAAGGGGGATTTAGACTAATATGGACAAGTCTCAACCATGTCCAAATCAGTAGCCAAATGCTATGGAAATGAGGGCCAAAACACATACAAACATGCATGCACACAAAGTCCAACACTTATGCATCAAATAGCAACTTTTAAGCACACTTAAAAGAGGATAAACATGGGCATATGGCAAGCATACTAAACTCTGAAAATACATGAGGGATGATGCCAAATCAACCTATCAATGCAAGCAAGGCATGCAACCAAGCCCAAAACTCAAGGCAAGCCAAAGGGCTTAAACCATGGCTATATGAAGCAAGTCCCAAAGGGCCATGAGGACTCAAAACCACCCCAAGGCAGACCAAAACAAGGTCCAAGGCACACCTAGATGGCATTTAAATGGCCTAAGTCTAAAGGCATGCAAAAGGGTCCAAACATGGAGCATATGACACAAGCCTTTTAAAGCATTAAAGGGGCATCAAATGCAAGCTTACAAGCACACCACAAGGACTGAAATGATGTTATAAGTGGTGCCAAACCATTGAAACAAGCCAAGTAATGCATGCTCAAGACTCATACACCTAAGGCTAACAAGCCAAAATGCAAGGTGGCTATACAAAGCATGTCATGGATGGCTCAAATGACCAAAATCAGACCTCAAGCACATCAAAACATGCATAAAATCTTCACAAAGCTAAGCCAAAACAAGTAAGCATAGTGGTCTAGATGCTAAGTACATGTTAAGGCAAATAATGGCATTACAAGACAAGTATGCAAGGCAAGCATGGTGTGTCTAAACCAATTAAAAATAGTGCTAAATCATGGAAAAATAAGCACAAATAACACTTAAGACATGGCCAACATGCACTTAAACAAGATGCTCACACATGAGGCTAAAATGGCCAACATTGAAGGCAACAAGGAGAGGGGATGACCCTCTCCTTCTTAGGACCTTAAAGCACCATCCCCACCATTGAAATCCCTCTGGATTTCAGTGGTGAGGAGGCCAAAACAAGGTGGTCTCGGAGCTCACCAAAATAGCACAAAAATGGGGCCAAACAAGGCCTAAGAGGGGTCAAACAACCCCAAACACCAAAGCAACCTTAAACAACTATTTTAAGCACTTAAAAACTTTTATTAGTTATACATAAAGTCTAAAAACAGATGCAAGGATGGCTAAAAGTCTATGCAAAAAGGGGGTATTTAAAGGGAAAGTTCTTACCCTTGTAAACCTCTTCAAGAACAATGCTCCAGCAACCTTCCTTAGCTTGAATCCACTCAAGAACTTCAAGAACACCCCTTTGGCTCCTCAGCAACCAAGGTATAGTGTAATGGTAGGTGCCTTAGTGCAAAACTAAGAACAAACACACACAAAGGCAAAAAGAGAGAGAGATATAGAGATGGATAGATACACTATGCAAACCCTAATCTCAGAGCTCTCTGGAACTTTTTTGTAACCCTTGAGGAGGGAGGAGAAGGCCTCCCTTTATAGAGATTCACTTTTGCAAAGCTTACAAAACAAGCTAAATAAGAGTGAAATCCCTCCATACACATGTATGGAGGGGGTGCAAAGTGAATGCCAACTAGCACAGCTAGCACAAAATATCTGCCAAAAGCAGATGCACAGTGATCAGCCAGCCAAAAATGAAAAATTGACCAAATAAATGATCGACCGACCACAAAGAGTGTCGACCGGCCAAACATTTGGCTGATGGCAACAAAATAATGGCCGGTGGCCTCAAGCCATGGCCGGTGAGGTGTGGGGATGGCCAACAAGCCATTCCCTGCCCCTCAAAAGCAAAACACAAGTGTTTGGTGCAAAACCAAACACAAAACAGTCGAGTCGAGAGGTCTTGAGGCAAGGCGCGTGGCCGAGACCTCCGAGAACTCAGGACGAACACGAACATGGATGACCACCGAGTGTTCAAACGGTGACGTCCAAGTCTTGAGGACGGTCAAAAATGGGGTGTCTACACAAACATACACACATCAAGCATAAATATGAAGCTCTTGCTTCCCAAAAGTCCATCCATGTATAGACAGGCCCGCGAGGGACCTCACGCTACAGTTTGGACTCAATTTGTCACGGTTCTAAATCTGAACCAAAGAGTCCAAATCTGGCAAATTGTTTTGAGAAAACAGATTTTTGAAAGAAGTGCCAAACATGGACTGCTTTGCCAGATACAGAGTCGCCACCTAAATATTTTTGAATGGGGGAATTTAGGAAACCCTGACTCGGTGCCAAAGGCCACGTGTCCGTCATCACCAAAGTTGCCTCGGCTCGGGAGCTTGGGTATGATTGGGGAAGGTCAGCTATGAGCACCCCCTCTCGCCCGGTCCGAAGACCGGCCTCTACTAATCATGATATCCAATTTTGAAAACGTTATGTGTTCTTATTCCGGTTATTAGCCTATAATTACTACGTTATGCGCACAGCAAACAAGTATAGACTAGATTGCCTAATTTGGACATAAGCATTGCATATCCGTTTGTCTTTGAAAAACACTTTGGAATTTGCTACTCGCAAGTAGGCTAAAACACGGATTTCAACGAGTTTTTCCAACTCAGACAATCCAACCTTCACCCACAGGCATTCAAACAGTTTATCACATAAGCATCTAGCCACATGGTAAGCATGCTGTCATGATAGCATTCACACACATGCGATATGCTAAAACATGAAAATACATACATCGCACTCCGCGCCAAAACAATAAACTAGTTAGCAAACATGCATGGTCCTAGTTCATGTCAAATTGACTAATGCAACACATACAGGATGCAATTAGGGTAGGCTCGGCTAACCCAAACATGGCATGTGAAGTGCAATCAATTGATGCACGTATTCAATTTGGAATTGAAGTACAAATGCAGTTAGCATGATGTACCGAGCCCGGTGCATGTAAGACAAATGTATGGATGCACTCATGCATAGCATAAGGTATACTAATTTAAACATGCCCTAATCTACCATCATAAGCGGGTAAATAAAAGGGAAGAAAGAAGTGGGGATTGGAAGACATACACACACTCACCCACACTTATTACAGATTCGCCCTCGCCCGGAGGGACCAAATGAATAATACAAATTAACTAACTACGGGCTAATTAATTCTTACAAATTACCCAATTAGTTGACAAACTAACTAAGCTAGGGAAAACAGTAAACTGCCTCGGGAAGAGAGCCCAATGCAATGCATGCTAGGGTCCTGCTTGGAAGCGCACTGCCATGCATAGACTGCCTTTGTTTTCACTGCCTTGCCTCTCTGAAGACTGCCAAAGTCTCTGAATTGCTTCCCTGGACATTGGGAGACATCACCGGCTGAGTAGAATTGCCACCGGCATTGGGATGTGGTCATCGGCTGTTGATGAATCCATCGGCCACCAATTGATTGCCAGTCGGCACTCTGTGCAGTCGATCGGCAAGAAGTTCCTGCAGAACCTGTTTGACAGCAGCAGAGGACAGAGCCTTGCATGGCAATGCAATTCAAGCCATGTATGCACCAACCATGCCCCTTATCATGTGTATGACTCAAAGGGACATAGTTCTTGGTTCTCGGACCACCAACCGCGCATTTCAATGCATGATGGCCCAAGGGACCAAGTGTGCATTTTCATGTCAAATGAAATGCAAACAAACAAACAAAGGCCCACTCCCTATCACTTGATCAAGGGACAAGGCATGCATGCTAAATAGAATGCAACCTAGGCATGCAAACTAGCATGCAATATGGTCATGAGAGCAAGCATGCAAGCATGAACATGAACAATGCACAAACATGCAACAACATGTTAAGTGGCTAAAGGAGAGAATACATGCCAAATGTATTACAACCTAAACGTGCAACAACATATCATGCAACTCAAGCAATGCAACAAAATGCAATTACACATGGTATGCAACATAAGATGAAATGGAGCAAACATGTGATGATATGCAAGGCATATGTGCAATAACATGAGAGGATGGTCTTACACTAATTTGGACAGCCCTATATTAGGTCCAAAACAGTGGCCAAAGCTTAAGAAGATGGGACCAAACACACATTCACACATGCACATGTTAAGGACTAAACACTTAAGCATCAAAGGGCATCTTTTAAGCACACTTAAAAGGAAACAATCATGGACATATGGCATGCATTAAGCTCTGAAAATCATGCAAGAACATGGTGCCAAACCAAGCAAACAAGATAGGCTAAACATGCAACAAATGACCCAAGCATTCAAGGCAAGCCAATGAAGTGTTGAACTACACTTGATATAACTACACATGGCAAGACTTAAATGACCAAAAGCAGAGTTCTAACATGCTAAAGCAAGGCCAATAACATATCCAGATGGCATCTAAATGGCTCTAATCCAAAAGCATGCATAATTGCCAAAACATGGAGCATACAACACAAGCTTTCAAAACATTAAAGAGGCGTCCAAGGCAAGCATACAAGCATGTCAAAGGGACTGAAATGATGCTACAAATGGTGCCAAACCACTGAAATAAGCAAGTAATGCATGCTACACACTCACACACTTAAGGCCAACAAACCAAAAATGCAAAGGGGGTATATAATGCATGTCAAGTACGACTAAAGCAACTTAAAACAGAGCTAAAGCATACAAAAACATGCATTAAAGCTTCACAAAGCTAAGCCTAAAACATGCTAAAACAAGGGCTTACAACCTAAGGCATGTTAGGGCCTAAACATGGCATTACAAGGTAGGTATGCTAAGCATGCATGGTGTACCAAAACCAACTTAAAACCATGTTATATTATGACAATATAAGCATGAAAAACAGCCAAGGCATGATCAACAAACCCTCAAACATGGTGCTCCCTCAAGAGGCCAAAAATGGTCCTTTTCAAGGACAATAAGGAGAGGGGGTGGCCCTCTCCTTCTTGGGACTTCAAGGCACCATCCTTACCACTGAAATCCCTCAAGATTTCAGTGGTGAGGAGGCCCAAACACCAAAGTCCCGAAGCTCACTCAAAATAGCACAAAATGGAGGCCTCTCAAGGCTTAAGAGGGGTCAAACACCTCCAAACCACAAAACACTCTAAACAAACTATTTAGAGGGTCCAAAAACAGAACTTTTTTATGTTATACACTAAGCTCAAAAACAGTTCTAAGATAGGAAAAAATAGAACGCAAGAATGGGGTAAAAAGGGGTAAGATTTTTACCCTTGAAGACCTCTTTCACAAATGAAGCTCCAGCAGCTTCTTGAGCTCCAAACCAACTCCAAAACTCTGAAAACAGTCCCTTAGAACCTCAATAGCCAAGGGAAGGTGTAATGGTAGGTGTTTGTGTGCAATACTATGAACAAATACACCTAGGACACTTCAAGAGAGAGAGAGATATAGAGATAGAATATGTATAAGCTCTAACCCTAGAACCAGAACTTCTAACAATGTTTTTCTCTCTAAAATGTCTAACCCTCATGCCAAGAGAGGAGCCCTCTTCTTATAGGCAAACCAATCTTGTAAAGCTTACCAAGAAAGCAAACAAGAAGGCCATCCCTCCATACACGTGTATGGAGGGGAACAAAATGCAAGACAGCTGTTTTAAAATATCTGCAAAAGCAGATGAACAGTAGTCGGCTGCTCAAAATTGCCATTTTGACAAAATGGTCTACCGACCGGCAACAAAGAATGCCGACCAGCAATATACATTGCCGATGGCAACACAATACCAGCCGGTGGCCTCTAGCCATGGCCGGTGATGTGTGGGGACACCTCACAAGGCATTCCCTGCCCCTCCAAGGCAAAACACAAGTGTTTGGTGCAAAACCAGACACTAAACAGTCAAGTTCGGAGATCCTGAGGCAAGGCGCGTAGCCGAGACCTCCGGGAACTCCAAACGAACACAAACATGGATGATCACCGGGTGTTCAAACGGTGACGTCCAAGTCTTGAGGACGGTCAAAAATGGGGTGTCTACAGTTGCCTCTTTGACAGAACTCGAAAGTCATAACAATGACGGGAGTGAATGTCAAAGCCCAGAGACGACCCATTTTTGACAAGGCCGAAGACTTAGACAAACATGCAAGACAAACAAGGTATGCGCCCGAAGGCAGGGGCAAAATGCAAGACAATGCACGAAGCCGAGCATAACTCATGATCATGCAAAGAAAGCTGTAACGAAGCATACATGCGACAGTTTTAAGCTAGCATACACCAAACTACACTACAATGCAGAAAGGATGTAAGAGAATTATGCAATTCTCAATACGTCTCACTCGGAGGATACAATACCTGTCCGGTTCGCCCGATTCCACCGGCCGCAAATGAACCGTACATACAATATCGTGCCTGCAAAGAAAACAACTTAACAGGTATGATATTGTTAGCAACATGCATGACAATGCAAGAATGAATGCAAAATGATATGTAATATATACAAAACAATGTATAAATAATGCAAACGAAAATGCAATGCAATTGGAACAATGCGAACTACATGCAAAGAACAATGCAAACTACATGCAAAGCAATTGAATCATGATCCAATCATGAGCGGTTCAAAACCACACAAATGTCAAATAGATAGATGGAGGTAACAAGTCCGTCTACCATAGAACGATCAACTAAACTATGAGTAATGTAGACGGACACAAGAACGAGTATTGGAGGGATGACATAAGTGGGGTAACGACCCGCTGGAGAAAGAACAATGATCCTAATGCTGGATGCAAAATTACACTACAATGTAATATCTACGATGGATACGGCATGCAGCCAAACCAAATCTTGCCTAGGAAAGGCATGTACGCAAACAAGCCGCGGCTAACATAGAACGGTCTACTGAACTATGCTTTGACACGAGAAGTATGGGCACATACCAGACCAAGCTCAACATGGAAAGGCGCAAGCCATGGGTGGAAGGTGATGCAATGAATGCATGCAACCTACAATGCAATATCTACAAATATGCAATGCAATGGAAATGGATACAATGGATATGGCACGCGGGCCAAACCAAATCTTGCCTAGGAAAGGCATGTACACAAACAAGCCGCGGCTAAAATAGAACGGTCTACTGAACTATGCTTTGACACGAGAAGTATGGGCACATACCAGACCAAGCTCAACATGGAAAGGCGCAAGCCATAGATGGAGGGTGATGCAATGAATGCATGCAAACTACAATGGAAATGCATGACAATGCACTACTTACAATGGATGCATGCAAATGCACTATGATGCAACGGCTATGATTGCAGCTTTCCCTATCTTACCAACAGGGCGATATACTAGGTTGGTTCAGTATCCAGAACTGAGGCGCAACATGCTGCCTCAACCTATGGGGCTTCCATACAGATTTCAAGCCGAGGATACACCCCTGGGTATTTAAACCAGACTTTAGTCTCGGAACTCCCGAACCTTTGCGTTCTAGGCATAAGCCGTTCGAACTCTAGTTTCCACCGTCCCCGTTGGTCTTCTAGGAACTCACCGCAAACACAGGCAGGTGGCTTTACCAGACCACCGAAAGTCGTTCGGGCACGACAAACACCAAAGGAGTTGCACCTTTAGAGGATTTAAGGTCTCCTAGACCGGGATGCAAAATGTATGCATGACAATGCATGTTTTTGTTTTTGGAATGCAAACGATGCATGATGTTGAAGTGCGCGACAACGCAAGTTTACTTGAAATGCATGACAATGCATGAAAATTTGATGCGCGACGACGCGCGGTTTTAGATGCATGACAATGCAAATGAACTGAGAATGCATGAAGATGAATGATCGCGAATGCGCGACAACACGCGGCTTTAGATGCATGACAATGCAAATGAACGGGTTCACAGTCTCGCCAGACCGCACGTGTTTTTGGTCTCGCCGGACCGTGGCGTGTTTTTGGTCCCGCCGGACCCACTTTGGTGCAATGCATGAATTTGAGACGCGGTCCACAAGACAGTGCGATGCACAAGGTCGCGCGATGGAATGCATGCCAAATGCAATGAGATGCGCAAAACAGCACGGTGGAATACATGCCAAATGCAATGAGATGCGTGAAACAGCGCAGTGCGTTAGACAACGCGAGTGAAGGTCTTGCACCTCCCAAGGATTTTAGGTCTCCTAGACCGTGGGTTGGGCAAAATAACGCGATGCGTTTAGACAACGCGAGGGCACTAGACGGTGCGATGCGCAAGATAGCGCGATGGAATGCATGCCAAATGCAATGAGATGCGCAAAACAGCGCGATGGAATGCATGCCAAATGCAATGAGATGCGCAAAACAGCGCGGTGCGTTAGACAACGCGAGTGAAGGTCTTGCACCTCCCAAAGATTTTAGGTCTCCTAGACCGTGCGTGTTTAAGGTCTCGCCAGACCATGACGAACAAGACAATGCGATTGAATAGCAATGCACAAGACAGTGCGATTGAAATGCGATGCACAAAACAGTGCGATTGAAATGCGATGCACAAAACAGTGCGATTGAAATGCGATGCACCAAACAGTGCGATTGAAATGCAATGCACATGGGGCAACTTTTGTAAAAGCCGAAAGGATACGAGAAGGATACACCTTGCACGAATTCGAGTGTCACGCACAGAAAACACGATCCGAGGACAAAACAGAAGCCGGTTGAGCGTCGGAGATGCACTGTTTTGCACTGTTTTAAGCAATGAAGACTCTGCATCACTCATATAACCCAAGAAAAGGTGTAGGAGGCTCAAAATCCACTGTAGGAGACCATCGGATGTCCACCGGCCATCAGAATGCATCACCGGCCGTCCATCGGCCCTAAGACAATTCCATCGGCACAATATATTGCCGACCGGCAAAGAATGTGGCCGACCGGCAAAGTGTTCCTGTATCGGGGCAGTTTTGACATTTTGGCCGTGGGTCTTTAAAATAGGGTTTCTAACGCTATTTTCTTCACCTCCTTTTGCTCAAAAATTCTCTCTCTCTCTCTCTCTCTAGAGTGTTTTCGTCCTTCGATTTCCTCGTTTTCTTGCGTTCTAGCCCCCGTTTCGTCGTTCGATTCGCGAATACCTTCGCGTTTCGAGTGTTTTGAACCGAACGGAACTTCGTTTCGGTGTCTCTTTCTTGATTTTTCGCCACTCGGGGCTTGTTTCCCTCGAGTTTTTCTCGATATCTGCGCCTTTTCTGCACCTCGGCTTTTCCGGCCATTTCCGGCCTTCTCGGGGTTGACTTTTTGTTGACCCTTCATATTCTCTCCATTTTTTCGTCTTCCGGCCATTTTCTCACTCTCTTCGAGATGGCAGATGATCTTCCAGAGGGTGGGGCTCCTCCAGAGCTTGAGATGGACCCCGAGGCCGAGCCTTTGCCACTCCGTATCCGGCCGTTCGATCCGGAGACCTACAGGCCCGCGGTTCACGCGATGCTCCCCGACGGACTACGCCAGTTCCGGAGCTTCGAGAGGGGCGTAGCACCCGAGCTACTACTTCGTGAGCCAGAGTCACACTTGTCGCACGGCGCCTCCGAGCTACATTCTTCCCCCGGTTTCAATTTTTCGCAATGTAGAACACTTTAAACTGCTATAGTTGATTCTGTTCTTTAACTGCTTAGTTCGAATGCACTGATGCACTGTACACTGTAGTTGACTGTGAATACACTTGCAACTGATAACTGCTTGAATCTGACACGCGCACACACACTGCACTAGTCCTGACTTGCTCAAACACATTGACACAACACATACTGTACCTCACTGTGGACACACCGGCACCCGGTATCTGCTTGTCTTCTAAAAAACATGCACACATGCCGTATTTGCCCTAAACCACTCAAACACGCTGACACATCATATGCTGTAGTTCTTTGCTAGCACACTGGCACCCAATGTCTGTTTGAATCTGAAAAAACGCACACATGCTATATATCTGTATGTTTCTTAAAACTGCATCTTGAATATTGCTTCGCAATTGTTGTTTTTGATTACAGGGGGACTCCCATACCATCCGCGGGTATGGGAACGTCGTCGCCCGAGACTGGTACATGGAGTTGCCAGACGCGGTTCTCCAGATCGTCGATGAGGCGGGTTTCGGCATCTTTTGCAGGGGCTTTCCCAGCTTACCACCTGCAGGCCCTTGCTTGCTGCTTTAGTGGAGAGGTGGTGGGATACCACCAACTCCTTCCACTTCTCCGTTGCAGGGGACATGATGATGACCCCTTATGACTTCTCGATGCTTACTGGCATCGGGGTAGGGGGGGATTCGATTCCCTTTGACACCGATATGGGTGAGTGGGACGCCGCCCAGCTATACCTGCTCGGCACTCAGCCTCCCCTCGCTCGAGCAGGGTTTGTCAGATACTCGTGGTTCGAGAGCCACTTCAGGACTCAGCCAGCCTTGGCGGAGGAGCCGCAGATGGCCCCAGAGGAGGTAGAGCAGTATGCGCGGGGCTTCATCATGTTTTTGCTCGGGACGACCCTTTTCGCCTACCGGGCGAACACCGTGCCTCTATGCCTGTTGAGCGCACTGGCGGATGTCAGGCAGATCCGCCGCTATGACTGGGGTGGCGCAGGCTTGGCCACATTGTACGATTACATGAGCTCTTCTTCCCGCCTCAGCGGACAGCTTCTTGGCGGATACTGGCGAGCTTGGGAGGTACATCTTCTTCCCCTTTTACATTTCTGCTTTCTGCTTTACATTTTCTGTATTCTGTACACTGCACACATCACGGTCCGCCTCTACTGACTATATACTGCACATGCAACACATATACTCTGCTTTACACTGACTGTACACTGCACACATACTGTATACTCTGCACAACACACTGCACAACACACGGCTCTGCCATTTTTGCTTTATTCTGTATTCTGCTTTATCTGATAGTCATACTGATATCTGTTCTGCAGTTGTGGGTCTACGCCTACTTTCCCAGGCTTGCCCCAGTACCCGATGTGGAGATCCCGCTCGACGTCCCATTTTCTCATCGTTTTGATGTGCGGTGTGTGCGGAGACCTCGGGAGTCTTTTATTTTCTTCCGCCGCTACTTTGACACCATCACCGCCGCGGAGGTACGTTCAACTTTTGTTTAAGCTTCGCTTTAGCACTGTATTTTTGATAACAGATAGGTAACAAACTGCATTTGTACCCGCAGATCACCTAGCAGCCTTGGGCTCCATTGCCGGCCGTGGTGAGGGATCACTATGAGAGCGCTGAGGAGACTGCCCGTCTCCGGATTCTGTTGGAGGGCCCGGTCTGTCGGGCTTGGTACCTGGGGGAGCGCTTCTTGCGTCAGACCCTAGGTTTACCGGAGCAGATAGTTCCGGGTCCGCCTCCTACACATATGAGGCATACCGAGAGGCTTTCCCTCGCGCACCTGAGGGAGTATACCGCTGGCTGGGGCGCGGAGCGACACAGAGGCGAGGGCGACTATGCCGAGTACGTCCGGACCTACATCATGCGGCCCTTGGGCGGTGATCGCCGAGCTGGGAGGGAGAGGCCACAGCGCCGGCAGCTGGAGCAGGAGCTTCGAGGAGGGCTCGAGTCCGTGGCAGGGGCGGAGTTCAGAGAGGGCGGGGGACCGGCTGGCCTGCTCTGCCCACTTCACTGACATGCAGAGGGCAGGGTGGGGCGACCTACCAGATCCCCTTCGCTCCTCCCCCGGCTGATCACGAGTTGGTCGGTGTCCCTGACTTGCCTCCGGTATGTATTACTTCATTTCGCATTTTGTACTGTTATTTCATTTCAGTTTATTTGATATTCCGCAGAATACTGATGCATCTGATACTTTTGCAGGCGTCCTCCGAGTACACCCGGCAGTCATTGGAGCTGAATGCCTCCATGATGGGGATGCTACAGCGGACCTTCGACCTCCTGGCCCTCTACAGTATTCCGGTATGTTCTTTCTGACCACAGCCTCAAACCATACATAAACTGATTGGCATAATCTGATGCACGACACAACACCTGATAAACTGTTCATAGCATTCATACACTGTATTCACACACTGTACTTATATACTGCATTCTGCATTGATACACTGCTCACGACGTTCACACACGGTACTCATGCACTGTATTCTGCATTGATTCACTGCTCACACTGTATTCTGCATTGATTCACTGTACTCATACACTGTATTCTGTACTGATTCACTGCTCACGGCGTACTGATGCATTTGCCTTTTATGTTTTTCAGCCTCCCTTCCAGATTCTGCCGGTGGGTGGTGCTCCAGCTGGGCCCTCTATTCCTGCTCGAAGAGGGCGTGGAGATACTCACGTCCCCGTACCAGGGGAGGGCGTACTCATGTTGGGAGTAGCTCTCGGGCACCCGTCCCTGATGATGATGACGACGATGATGATGAGTCCGAGGCAGAGGCAGAGGCCGAGTCATCTGAGGAGGCTGGAGACGACTCAGACTCAGGCTCAGATGGCGATGCTGATGATGCTGCTGGACCTTTGTCCACAAGAGGGCGAGGACAGATCCCCAGGCCTGAGACTACTGATGACGACCTAGACTTTTGCTGCTTTCTTCTCCTTTTTTGTACTCTTCTTTTTTTTTCCTTTTGTTGGTAGTTAGATTACCTTGTATTGCTGCGGGCAGATTTTGTTTTCCTCAAAACTTATGTACTTGAAAAGATTATGAAATGAAACAAACTTTTTGACTGAAAAAGTGTTTACATTTGTATATCTCACGCATTGCATCGCGTTACATCATATCATATTACATCTCAACGTAAATGAAATTGATTTGTTGTCTGAAAATTGAGCACTTGTAAATTGAGCACTTGTACTGTAATAATCAGATAACCAACCAGCAAACAGCAAAACAACCCAAGCAACCCCCTGCCTGATTCTGAACACACAGCCCTTACTCTACTGGGGATTAGTCTGCATACAACCCGTAACATAGCACTCGGTTCATTCTGCACACAACGAACCCTGAACAAACAGCCCAATCTGACAAGACGGACTACGAAAGCTGAAACGGTTGAAGTTGAAACACACTCAGAGGCCCCAAATTTTCCCTTTTCTTCTTTTGCTTTGCATAAAATGTAGAGAATGGCACAGCACTCTGAGCATAAACGATTTTAACTTTTGAAGAAGGGTTCTGCAACCGGGGTATCGAGCCTAAACCTGAACATAGCGGGAAAGACTCAAACAAAAGGTACACGACCCAAACACAACGTGGCACGCCCAGAAAAGACTCAAAACAAGAATTGCGACAAAACAAAGTAAAAGACACGACTCACGGACGCGTTTACAAGAATGAGAGACCTCCGATCATGAGGAGCCAGTTTCCCCAGGTTTTGTTCCCACCCTTTCTGCTTTGTGATTCTCACGTCGCTCGGCCTCAGGCTCGGTTTTTCTCTCAAAACCCTCTTGCTCACTTTTCTCTCCACTTACACCTCTCTATTCTTTATTCTCTCATTTTCCATCCCTCCCCAGGGTGATTGATGGACGAATAGGGAGTTGCGGGTTCATGCCTAACACCGTTAGCTCACAGCTATTTCTTCCGGTGGATAGAGTGCCCTTCTGGCAAGTATGTTGACGGTGGGGAAAAGACAGAAGACCTGATTCAATTGCGCCCCTAGTTCGTCACTTTGACCATTTTTTTGTTTTCTTCCTAAAACAATTTTGACCAAAATGCGAGTCAGATTAACATACTTGTTCGATTTTGAAAATCATGCAAGTTAGGCTGCGAGCACTGAAAATTTTCCTTTTTGGGTCCAAGAAAATGGTCCGATTTTGGAAAAATAAAATAGTTTTCGAGAAAATAGTCAACTTCAATAAAAATTTTCAAAAACTATCTTTGCAAACAATCAATGCTCGACGAGCACGGAACTTACCCTCGGGATGCGCAACCTCGGATCGGAGGCAATGGAAAATTGCCCCTTGCTTGAAGGGGATACATGGCAACGGGAAGTTGCCCCTGGTTTGGATGGCAGTTCAGGGCAACGCATGGCAACGGAAAGTTGCCCCTTGTCTGGATGATGCCGCAGCATTTTTGTAAACGGTCTTCATCAATGACGACTGAACTCCGAAGACGATGGTCTGAACTAATATATGGACACAGTCACTGTAAGAGCAATGGTGGCTGGACTTCAGGATGAAGTTGCCTACGTATCCCAAACATGGGAATCAAGCCTACGTAGTTCACGGTTGTTACAATCAGATTGTCGGATGCAGAGGAAGCAAGGATGATCAAAACCATTACATGGACTGAGGCGCTATGAAAGCGTCGGGGGCTGGACTTCAAGATGAAGTTGCCTACGTATCCCAAACATGGGAATCAAGCCTTACGTAGTTCCGGTTAAGGTACACTCGGGTATTTTAACCTTCACTTTTTAGGCTCTAACTTTTGCCAAGGCGCCTGTTGCAGGTTTTCGACCTTGCGAGCTTCTTTTTCTTCTTTCGTCTTCAATTTTTTCTATTTTTTATTTCTTTTTTTTTCATTCATTTTTTTTGTTCTTTTCTTTGATTTTTTTTTTGCTCTAACTTTTGCCTGGGTCACCCTTCCGGGTTTTCAGCCCAGCGAGCCTCTCAAAGGGTAAAAGTGTAACAAGTCCATGCCAAAATGGTTTTGAAATTGAAGCCCTCTGTATCCAGGAGAGTGGCTGTTGTATTAATTTACAGAAGAATCCATCACGGTCGCTTCACGAGCCTCTGCCGGTGAGATCTAATCTTCTTGATCTGAATTTGGTACCTCTTGCTCGAGGGTTGCTTCAAATCGGGCCTCACAGGCCTTTCATGGCAATTGGCTGTTGAACGTTCTGAATGGATTCCAGGTTCGAAACAGATAGGTTGAATCTCGATGCTGAGAGCGATCCTAGGCTGCACAATCTCAAGAGCAATTCCACACAAGTCTTCACAGGACCGCGCAAAACATTTTATTTTTTGAAAGTTTTTAAGAAAGCGACAAATCGCTCGCGCTGAAGATAGTGTGAAACCAGTCTGGATCAAGCCAGGGTCCTTCTCAGTACTCACGCTGACAAGCATGACTTCATTCATAAAAAGGCTTAGCATGCCTCTCCTTCTCTCAAAATGATCAAAATTTTGCAAAACCCGAGGAATTCCTTCCTCTTCGTTTTTACCACCGTAGTGCTCAAAAAGGGGTTTTGAAAAAAACTTAGGTCATTACAATGATGTTCAAGGCACAAGAGAGTAGGTAGAATGTACTGCCGTTCCATTCGCCTCCTCTGGCACAACTAGCTCATAGTGAAAGCAAGCATGAAAATGAGATAGCCACAACTGTTTCATTCAGATTTGTTGGTATAACTGGCCCCTTGGCAGAGACAGACTCAAAAATCAAAAACGGGTAATTACAAGACAAAACGGTGTTCGAGGCAACAACCCCGGAATCACCTGGCATTCTATACAAAAAAGGGGGGACTCGCTATAACAAGACAGACCCGTAAGCAAAAGGACTGACTCCAGACAATGAGACAGACTCAAAACAAAAGACTGGCTCGGCACCCAAGCCAGAATTTACAAAATTAGTATTCGCAGATGCTCAAAAATGCGTGCCAGACGCCACATCCAAAATGCACCAGGCACTGCCCGCAGGCGGTTCACTCTCCAATTACATACTCGCAGTATCTGTGTCCTCAAAATCCAATAACTGGGTGGTAACAGACTTGGCTGAGGTGGGCGGGAGGATAACCTCGTTATCGATCAAATCTTGCACCTCATGACGGAGGCGGAAGCAATTATCGGTAGCATGGCCTGTCTGCTGGTGGTACGCACAGTACTGAGCAGCATCATGTGTAGCAGGGAGATTCTTCGGGAGAGGCCGAGGCTCCAGGGGCTTAAGATGTCCCCTCTCGGCAAGGATCTGAAGTGCCTTGGACAATGGCATGTAGAGAGCATGGAAGACCCTGCGCCCCCGGGGCAGGTACTTCGAGGTCTGAGTATTCTTGCTAGACGCACTAGCGAACGGGTCGGCAGGTGCCGCCTTGGATTTCTGATCCTTCCCGGGTGCAGGGTTGGGAATGGGAGGAACTGTTCTGGCATGACGGGGCCTATCCCGATTTTCTGACTGACTTGAACTACCCTCAGGTGGAGTGGGGAAAACATCCTCCACAGCTTTTGTCACAACTGCAGATATCTGTTGCTTGTTCATTCCCCCGGCTTTCAAAGCATCGACTGCCCACAGCAGTTGTTCGGTAGGATCGGCATCTGCCTTCATTTTATCATTACCTCTGGCCTCGGCCTGATCAAGGGTTTGGGTTGATGTTGATATGTCATTATTATAGTTGGAGGCCATCTCCGGTTGGCTAAGTTCAATCACGATCCGTCCCAACAGCGGGGGCTCCTGGGGTACAAAACCTCCGGCATATGGTGCGGCTGGTGGCGAAGCGGACATCCCATAGGTGAGATCCGCCACGGATCTCTGGAGATCACCTATCATCCCCATCAGTTCAAATGTAGTAGGCTCGCGAGCCTGATATAGCTGGGGGGTCCAGACCGGGTGCGCAGCAGGCGATCTGGGTGGATGCGGCATATCGACATTGGTCTCACTTTGTAGAGTGATTCCTTGATCTAACGCGGCTGTCATAACCACGATCTCTTCTGAATTCTGCGTCATCATAGGTCTTGCCTCGGCAAGAGGAAACACTGACTATTCCGGAACTCTCTGAACTGAAAGGAAAAACAAGCAGCATTTCAGCCCAATACGGATCAAACACAGGTGCAGCCGAACAACTGTACTCTACTACTGATCACTGTTCCCCAGAAATCACTGTCTCACAAAACACTGAATCGGATATCCACAGACATAACTGATTCTCGCAAACTGATACTG
This sequence comes from Camellia japonica, assembly GCA_030407325.1. Classification (NCBI taxonomy): domain Eukaryota; kingdom Viridiplantae; phylum Streptophyta; class Magnoliopsida; order Ericales; family Theaceae; genus Camellia; species Camellia japonica. The sequence goes on from JAPPVO010000059.1 coordinate 148,616,950, forward strand.
ATGCCCTCAGGCTTGACATTCAATCTCGCAAACTGATATGTGCGTTCCTGTAGAGATACACTCTAAAAAGCACATAGCATATAAAAGAGAGCCAAAACACCCCTATGTTGGGGTAGGGTTTCCCTGTCCTATTTTGTCAGGAGCTAGGGTTTCACTACGCACGCAGCGGTTTCAAACAACCTAACATCGGGTAAGCAACCTGTCCTAGTTTGGAATGGTCACTATGGATTCCGAATATGCACTAGGTCGAATGGTCGAAAAGGGTGCCCCGGTAAAACCGGGTTTGTGTTCCCATACTGGCAGAGCCCGCAACCGGTCAGCCTTATGGCATGCTTTGACAAAGTCAAGCCTCCGGCAGACCGCTCAGGAATAGCAGATGGCCAACACGGTGTCCTAGGCGCACCAATGCACATGCAATGCAAAGAAACACATAAGTGTAGTCAAGACAGGATATCACGAGTTCGAGTCAAACTCTCTAAAAATCCCCAGCAGAGTCGCCAGAAACTGTAGACAGGCCCGCGAGGGACCTTGCGCTACAGTTTGGACTCAATTTGTCACGGTTCTAAATCTGAACCAAAGAGTCCAAATCTGGCAAATCGTTTTGAGAAAACAGATTTTTGAAAGAAGTGCCAAACATGGACTGCTTTGCCAGATACAGAGTCGCCACCTAAATATTTTTTGAATGGGGGAATTTAGGAAACCCTGACTCGGTGCCAAAGGCCACGTGTCCGTCATCACCAAAGTTGCCTCGGCTCGGGAGCTTGGGTACGATTGGGGAAGGTCAGCTATGAGCACCCCCTCTCGCCCGGTCCGAAGACCGGCCTCTACTAATCATGATATCCAATTTTGAAAACGTTATGTGTTCTTATTCCGGTTATTAGCCTAGAATTACTACGTTATGCGCACAGCAAACAAGTATAGACTAGATTGCCTAATTTGGACATAAGCATTGCATATCCGTTTGTCTTTGAAAAACACTTTGGAATTTGCTACTCGCAAGTAGGCTAAAACACGGATTTCAACGAGTTTTTCCAACTCAGACAATCCAACCTTCACCCACAGGCATTCAAACAGTTTATCACATAAGCATCTAGCCACATGGTAAGCATGCTGTCATGATAGCATTCACACACATGCGATATGCTAAAGCATGAAAATACTTACATCGTACTCCGCGCCAAAACAATAAACTAGTTAGCAAACATGCATGGTCCTAGTTCATGTCAAATTGACTAATGCAACACATACAGGATGCAATTAGGGTAGGCTCGGCTAACCTAAACATGGCATGTGAAGTGCAATCAATTGATGCACGTATTCAATTTGGAATTGAAGTACAAATGCAGTTAGCATGATGTACCGAGCCCGGTGCATGTAAGACAAATGTATGGATGCACTCATGCATAGCATAAGGTATGCTAATTTAAACATGCCCTAATCTACCATCATAAGCGGGTAAATAAAAGGGAAGAAAGAAGTGGGGATTGGAAGACATACACACACTCACCCACACTTATTACAGATTCGCCCTCGCCCGGAGGGACCAAATGAATAATACAAATTAACTAACTACGGGCTAATTAATTATTACAAATTACCCAATTAGTTGACAAACTAACTAAGCTAGGGAAAACAGTAAACTGCCTCGGGAAGAGAGCCCAATGCAATGCATGCTCGGGTCCTGCTCGGAAGCGCACTGCCATGCATAGACTGCCTCTGTTTTCACTGCCTTGCCTCTCTGAAGACTGCCAAAGTCTCTGAATTGCTTCCCTGGACATTGGGAGACATCACCGGCTGAGTAGAATTGCCACCGGCATTGGGATGTGGTCATCGGCTGTTGATGAATCCATCGGCCACCAATTGATTGCCGGTCGGCACTCTGTGCAGTCGATCGGCAAGAAGTTCCTACAGAACCTGTTTGACAGCAGCAGAGGACAGAGCCTTGCATGGCAATGCAATTCAAGCCATGTATGCACCAACCATGCCCCTTATCATGTGTATGACTCAAAGGGACATAGTTCTTGGTTCTCGGACCACCAACCGCGCATTTCAATGCGTGATGGCCCAAGGGACCAAGTGTGCATTTTCATGTCAAATGAAATGCAAACAAACAAACAAAGGCCCACTCCCTATCACTTGATCAAGGGACAAGGCATGCATGCTAAATAGAATGCAACCTAGGCATGCAAACTAGCATGCAATATGGTCAGGAGAGCAAGCATGCAAGCATGAACATGAACAATGCACAAACATGCAACAACATGTTAAGTGGCTAAATGAGAGAATACATGCCAAATGTATTACAACCTAAACGTGCAACAACATATCATGCAACTCAAGCAATGCAACAAAATGCAATTACACATGGTATGCAACATAAGATGAAATGGAGCAAACATGTGATGATATGCAAGGCATATGTGCAATAACATGAGTGGATGGTCTTACACTAATTTGGACAGCCCTATATTAGGTCCAAAACAGTGGCCAAAGCTTAAGAAGATGGGACCAAACACACATTCACACATGCACATGTTAAGGCCTAAACACTTAAGCATCAAAGGGCATCTTTTAAGCACACTTAAAAGGGAACAATCATGGACATATGGCATGCATTAAGCTCTGAAAATCATGCAAGAACATGGTGCCAAACCAAGCAAACAAGATAGGCTAAACATGCAACAAATGACCCAAGCATTCAAGGCAAGCCAATGAAGTGTTGAACTACACTTGATATAACTACACATGGCAAGACTTAAATGACCAAAAGCAGAGTTCTAACATGCTGAAGCAAGGCCAATAACATATCCAGATGGCATCTAAATGGCTCTAATCCAAAAGCATGCATAATTGCCAAAACATGGAGCATACAACACAAGCTTTCAAAACATTAAAGAGGCGTCCAAGGCAAGCATACAAGCATGTCAAAGGGACTGAAATGATGCTACAAATGGTGCCAAACCACTGAAATAAAGCAAGTAATGCATGCTACACACTCACACACTTAAGGCCAACAAAACAAAAATGCAAAGGGGGTATATAATGCATGTCAAGTACGACTAAAGCAACTTAAAACAGAGCTAAAGCATACAAAAACATGCATTAAAGCTTCACAAAGCTAAGCCTAAAACATGCTAAAACAAGGGCTTACAACCTAAGGCATGTTAGGGCCTAAACATGGCATTACAAGGTAGGTATGCTAAGCATGCATGGTGTACCAAAACCAACTTAAAACCATGTTATATTATGACAATATAAGCATGAAAAACAGCCAAGGCATGATCAACAAACCCTCAAACATGGTGCTCCCTCAAGAGGCCAAAAATGGTCCTTTTCAAGGACAATAAGGAGAGGGGGTGGCCCTCTCCTTCTTGGGACTTCAAGGCACCATCCTTACCACTGAAATCCCTCAAGATTTCAGTGGTGAGGAGGCCCAAACACCAAAGTCCCGAAGCTCACTCAAAATAGCACAAAATGGAGGCCTCTCAAGGCTTAAGAGGGGTCAAACACCTCCAAACCACAAAACACTCTAAACAAACTATTTAGATGGTCCAAAAATAGAACTTTTTTATGTTATACACTAAGCTCAAAAACAGTTCTAAGATAGGCAAAAATAGAACGCAAGAATGGGGTAAAAAGGGGTAAGATTGTTACCCTTGAAGACCTCTTTCACAAATTTAGCTCCACCAGCTTCTTGAGCTCCAAACCAACTCCAAAACTCTGAAAACAGTCCCTTAGAACCTCAATCGCCAAGGGAAGGTGTAATGGTAGGTGTTTGTGTGCAATACTATGAACAAATACACCTAGGACACTTCAAGAGAGAGAGAGATATAGAGATAGAATATGTATAAGCTCTAACCCTAGAACCAGAACTTCTAACAATGTTTTTCTCTCTAAAATGTCTAACCCTCATGCCAAGAGAGGAGCCCTCTTCTTATAGGCAAACCAATCTTGTAAAGCTTACCAAGGAAGCAAACAAGAAGGCCATCCCTCCATACACGTGTATGGAGGGGAACAAAATGCATGACAGCTGTTTTAAAATATCTGCAAAAGCAGATAAACAGTAGTCGGCTGCTCAAAATTGCCATTTTGACAAAATGGACTACCGACCGGCAACAAAGAATGCCGACCAGCAATATACATTGCCGATGGCAACACAATACCAGCCGGTGGCCTCTAGCCATGGCCGGTGATGTGTGGGGATACCTCACAAGGCATTCCCTGCCCCTCCAAGGCAAAACACAAGTGTTTGGTGCAAAACCAAACACTAAACAGTCAAGTTCGGAGATCCTGAGGCAAGGCGCGTAGCCGAGACCTCTGGGAACTCCAAACGAACACAAACATGGATGATCACCGGGTGTTCAAACAGTGACGTCTAAGTCTTGAGGACGGTCAAAAATGGGATGTCTACACCATGCTATTGCCTTGGAGGTAGCACCTCACCTACAGTTGAAAATGATATTCCTGTATAGGGTGAGCCAACAGCCCAATAGAGATAATCTAACACAATTTATGAAGTTTAGCAAATGTATAAATACCACGTATATAAACAATACCGATATGGAAGCATCCACAAGGCCTACATATCCATTTGCCACTGAGGCCAATCTTATTCCATGTTCCATCAATTTATTTCCAATTCATATACACTACTCAATTCATGAGTTAAATTCATTATTTTTCAACAACCAAAATGTGACTACAACTCAATGGTCTTCCAATTATACAAACATACACATAAATACTTCAAACTTGCCATTTTACGGATATTTCGTCCGAGGGAACCGGCACCCATTTATAATAGATTTCGGGTCTTTCACCTAGGACACTTAGGCCAGCTTGCTTTAAATGGACTCCATCCCTTTTCTCCTCCTCAAACAAATATGCATATGCAATGTATTTATAAACATAATCATATATGGAGTACATCCCCTTTCTCCTCCTAATAAGCATACATATACAATGTATTTATAACATGGTCATATGATAGAGTACATCCCCTTTCTCATCGCAATAAACATACATATACAATGTATTTACAACATGGTCATATTCAATGACACCAACCGTAGATTAGCATTAAATCGCCTAACCCTCATACAATTTCTACAATAATCATAGCTATCCTCAACCGATAGCCCAATACAATTATTTCCAAGATATATTCAATATCGGGTTTAATAGTTTAATTCAAAACTTCCATAGGTGAGATAATACATATCCAATATCACCATTTATATCAATAATCATCCAATTTAATATACTCAATGCTAATTCCAATTATTTATACAAAATAATCATTTTATCAAATGAGGGCAAAAATGCCCTTTTTTCCAATATTAACCCAAATACCCAAAATCAACTATTTTGGTACACCAAGAGTTTATATTTAACTCCAAACATCATTTATCTCATATACATCAAAAACCCCTCTTTTCATTTTACACCCAAATCTTAGATTTGGCCAAACCACAACCAAATCTCATCATCTATACACAATAGCAAATAACTAAGCTAAAAATCATACTATAGTGTAGAAAATCCCTACCTGAAGTGTAAAAAACCCAAGCAACAAGGTGGAACTCCAAAGATGACGAAATCCACTTTTATTTAGATCAATATGAAGCTCTTGAAGCCTTCTACCTTATTCTCAAAGACACTAGGGTCAAGAACACAATGGATCTAGATGAAATCTTAGAGAGAATGTGAGTTTTAGAGAGAGAGTATGAAGATCTTCATTTATGGAGAGTTTTAGTGAGAAAATGGGCTGCTGAAAGTGACCTAAAATGTCACATTCACGATCTGATATGAACAGGCTCGCTCGAGCGACCAGACACAAAAAGGTCGCCTCGCTCGAGCGAAAAATGCAAAGCTTTAGGTCTACAATGCAGAAACACGCTCGAGCGAAAGAAAGCTCGCTCGATTGAAGAACACCAATCTTCAGGTTTTATAGAGACGCAGACACACGCTCTAGTGAAGGAAAGCTCGCTCGAGCGAAGAAACATTTTCACAGAGCTTACTCGAGCGAAGGAATGCTCGCTCGAGCGAATAAGCAAAATTTTGGGCAACAACATTTTAACCCAAAAGACAACTAACCTGTTCCAAACTCACCCAACAAGTCCTAAAACTCAAATTCAAAGAATTAAAGGAAAGAAACAAGACATAGACAACAGTATATTATCACGAAACCAGAGTCCGGAACACCACAAAAGACGGGTCAAAACCAAAGTCGCTATATCATCTTTTATAGACTAATTTAAACATATCCCAGGGAACCTTCTGTGTAGCATCATGGCAAGAAATAGAAGTTGCTGTGAAAAAACTTGGGAAGGAAGTGACTGTTGATGAGGATAAAATGTGAGTTGTCCATATGATGGCATTTTCATTTTGTTTACATTATTTTATGAACTTTTGGTTTTTCATTTTGCTTTTTGTTGATTTTGCTCAGGAGGGCTTTCAGAGATGAGCTTGAATTGCTTCAGAAGATACGACATCCAAATGTAGTTCAATTTCTGGGTGCTGTAACACAATGTACCCCAATGATGATTGTGATAGAATATTTACCCAAGGTCTTTCTTAATTTTTTGAGTACTCACTTCTTATTAAGTGGCACTTGATAGTCTTAAACTTTTTACTGAATTCCAATTTATTAGATTGCAGATTTAATATTCTTTATTGTTTATGGAGCAGTAGGAGTTCTTCTCGTCCTAGCTATTTATCCTTGTAATTGCAGTTGGTGTTGTTTTTGCTATTTCCGATTCTTTCTTAACCTTTCCTGAATTTGACCTTTTCTTAATGCTTGTGTTTCAAATATATATTCAATCTTTGAACTTCAATTTTTATGGTGGTTTGTGTCAACAGAAGGTGAATTCTTTTGATATGTCTTCCATCTCAGAATTGGATTTACACTGAGCAATGCTTTTTATATCTTTTAACATGTCATTTAATGTTGTATATGGATGTGAAGATTCCATCTAGCAGTTTTGATTTTTTCAAGATCTTGAGCTTAATTCTCATTAGAGTGAGCTTACTTCTCAGAAGAGTTGGGTCCCCTCTTCTTTCCAAAGCCAACAACTGCAAACAACTGTGAGAATATATTGTATATATGGCATAGTTGGTTATATTAGGAATTAGTTTGTATTTCCTTTTTCAATAATAGATTTAGGACTAATTCCTAATATAACCAATTATGCCATATATACAAAGATTCCTATTTATGCTAATTCCTAATATAACCAATTATGTCATATATACAATATATTCTCACAACAAGAAGTACACAAGTCATCAACAAATTATAACACTGATTGTTGCTGAGAAAAAAAGAGTTGAATAGGGAATATATATATATATATATATAATAAAATTCAATCTCAAATTTTCAACATTTTGGGTTTTAGATTACAAAGTTCCACCCCCCTCTCTCTCTCTCTATGAAGCCCTCAAATTTAATCTCTCTCTCTCTCTCTCTCCCTCTCCCTCCTTAAAGCCCTCAAATTCAAACTCATCACACAAACCTAGCTCTATTTCATCTATGTCTCAACCTCAACTTGTGGACCTAGCAAGGCATAATCACTAGAGGCTCAGGACATCGTTGATGCAGAAGTTCAAGAGGTACCTGACATGTTACAAGCCGATAGACCTAGGAACCAAAGAAAAATACAAAGGGAAGATGAGAATGGATTACAGCGAAATGAATGAAGAGAAGAGGAATGAGAAGCTGACATCTGCCATTAGCTACTGCAAGGTTAGTGAACATTAGTCTCCTTGGTGTGTTAATGTTGAAAAAAATATTTTGGCACTCTTTGGTTGGGATTTCTAAAATACTTTTTGACCAGCCAAAGAAAAATGAAGCAATTTATCTTCTGTTTAGGTTTATTTTCTTTTTGATTATTCTATTAACCAAAAATCAAAAGCATACCATCCTAATTCTTGTTTGATGGTTTGTTTATTTCATCTTCCTATGTGACTTAATCACTACGAACTCTTAATATGGTTCTATATGAAAGAGTTGCCAGTGAAATAGACTACATAAATTGCATTCTTAGTTAACTACAATGAAGCAATACTTAACTCATATGGTTTCTCTTTATTATTTGATGTTATTGTAGGGTGATGCAAAAGCAAATTAGACTTCTATTGAAGAGCCGAAGACTGGAGCCAAGGTTCTCGATATACCAAGCCCATGCTTCATGGATATTGATTCTCAAACTAATAATCAGTTACCACAAGTGATCAGTAAGTGCACCCATTGTTTCTTTAAGTTTAGTTATGGTAAATCAAGAACAATGTTTGGCAACTCTCAGTTATTAAAACCACTAGTATATTGGATTCCTTCGTGCTTTGTTGTTATTTCATTGCATACTGATGGACCGTTGATTCTTAACATGTCAAAAGAGCCAGGGCTTGTTTAGATAGTTAATATGATCTGACCTGTTCTTGTGCAGCTTCAGAAGAAATTTCAGCTGCTGCCTGTGATGATAAACCTGATCGCTTGGAAATTGCTTGGCTTTATAATGAGGTAAAATTCATATGTTGTGCTATTTAATCATAGATCATGCTAATGGCAACCCTATGCAATAAGGTAGAGAAAATGCCAAAATATTTAGAATTTTAATGCTCCTTTCACATATTCCCAGATACCTCCATATACTTTCTTACACATTGTAGTGCAGTTTTTACACATATATTGAGACAAATGAATATGCAAGAACTAACAATTTTTTCTTTTGCAGGATTTTAAATAGTGCCCCATACATAAAGTTCGTATAAGCTTGTGTTTGGGCTACTATTCCAACATGGGTTAGGGGGGTCTTTTGCAAGATTTTAAATAGTGCCCCATATATAACATACGGACTAATATGTATCGAGATTTTAAACTTTCGATATATTTACTAATATTGTCCGATATCAACTAATATATAACTGTACTGTCAATATCAATACATATTTTGCTACTAGTGAGGCTGAAAATTGTAATCTAACCTTTCTTCATAACTATTTTTTTTTTTTTTTTTTTTGCAAACCTTAGATGTCAATGAACCTGCTCGTGAGCAAACGGAACCTAGCACCACTGGTCGTTGGGAAGAAATGAGCTAGTCAGCAAAGATGGCCAAGCAAAGCTCAAAGTGAATGTCTTCTTTGCTTCCTTCGACCAACACAGCGACAAAGCTGCCGGAGAAAGCGCATGTACAGCACTGGCTGCAGTCATTGCCAATTGGCTTCAATCCAACCAAGACAACACGCCAATGAGGGCCCAATTCGACAGGCTCATAGTCGAAGGCTCCTCTAAATGGAGAAAGCTCTGTGACAATCAAGACTTGATAAACCAATTCCCCAACAAGCATTTTGACATCCAGACCGTCCTACAAGCTGGACTCTACCCAATATCAGTCTTGTATAAGAAGTCCTTCATCAGATTCTTCGGCCCGAAAAAGTTCAAGACATTGAAAGGAGTCAGGTCTTTTGATCAGATATGGGATGAGATCAAGAAGAGCGCAAAGGGTGACAATGACATGCCTAGGATTTACATAGTAAGCTGGAATGATCATTTCTTCGTGTTGAAGGTGAGCGTCAACGCTTACTACATCATTGACACATTTGGTGAGCGGCACTTTGAGGGTTGCAACCAAGCATACATTTTGAGGTTTGATGACTCAGCTTTGATATGCGGAAATGTGGAGAAAGAAGGGGTCAGTTCCGATTAGGCAAGTGAGGACGAAATTTGCACTAGCAAAGAGTGTTGCAGAGAGTTCATGAAGAGATTTCTAGCTGCTATACCACTTAGGGAACTTGAATCGGAAGAGAAGAATGAACTGATTTCTTACTTTGCTCTCCACCAGCGATTACAGATAGAATTCAACTTCACCACTTCATTATCATTATCATCGTCTTCATTAGCTTCATCTACCAATTCAACTTCCTCTCTGTTCTCAAATGAGATTACAAATAGAATAGAATATATGACTATAGGCTCTGGGAAAAAAAAAATTGGAAGAGTTTACTTCGGAGAGAGAGAGAGAGAGAGAGAAAGAAAGAGAGAGGGACAGAGAGAGCACCAAAAATAACAGAGTGAAACTGAAAACTCTTCTTTCTCTCTTCTCCCTTCGTTTTTGTTTTGTTTTGTTTTTGTTTTTGTTTCTTTCTCTCTCCATGAATGAGAGAAAATATGGAATAATACTAACTTAGAAAGCTGGATAAAGTTAAATATTTGACAAATTACACTTTATCCCTTACTTATGGGTAATTATTATTTTTGCTATTAATTTTTTTGATTTATTTCAATCCAACCCCTATTGCTGACATTCTATTAACAGAATAGAAAAGTAACATGTGAGTTACTAATTTTATGATTAAAATGCTCAATTAGGAGCTAATTTATTTTACATATATGTAGGAGATATATACATATTTTTCATATCTTATGAAAAATATGTGAGAGGAAAGATATATACGTGTAAAATTCATGTGTTATTTCTTCTTCTTCTTTTTCATAATAGAATGTTAATAGATAGTTGAGATTAAAATAAATTAAAAATTATGAAAAAAATTATAATACTTGTTTAGTGAAGCGATAAAGTGCAATTTATTTATTAATCGAGTATATGTACCCACTCACCCAAAAATTAAAATAAAATAAATAGAAGGAAGTGCTTTTTTGAACAGGAAGGAAGAAATCAGTGTTGTTCTCAATGGGTGTTTGAGAAGTTGCTATTTTAGTAGGTTATTTTAGTATGCTAACATTTTTATATTTGGGAAGATAATTGTATTTTTTTGTAGTTGGATGTGATATTTGTGAGAGAAAAAGTAAAATAATTATAAATTTAATGTGACATTTTCTCTTATTAATTATTTTAACCTATTTTATCTTTTTTTTTAAATTTTAGCCTAAATTAAGCTAAAATCTCATTTCCCAGCCCCAAAGCTGGCTTTATGCGTTGTGTTTTTTATTTTTATTTATTTTTAAAACTTTTGTTTGTTATCTATTTCCCAAATCTCCATGCTGAAATCAACTTTTTGTGAAATAATTTGGTGAGAAATCCTTTTATTGTTGGAAGACATTTTGTTTTCAATTTTATCCCTTAATTTATCTATTGAGTTTTTTTAATCTATTTAATTTTGTTTGACTATCTGTTTAAATTTATATATATTTATTCAATTGTTTTGACTATCTATTCAATTTTTTTTCTTATTTATCCAAATATCTGTCCAAATTTTATTATCTGTTTAATTTTTTCCTGAATTTTATCTGTCAAAATTCTACCTGTTCAATTTTTAAAAAAAAATTTTTCTATCTATTGAAATACACAAACCAAATCCCATCTATTCAAAAAAAATAAAAATAAATTCTATTTGTGCAATACCAAGCCAACATTTAATTTTAGTTTATACTTTTCCTTTTAGCATTAAATATTGATTGTAGGTTAGATCTTGACAAATCAAACAATTTAATTAATTATTACATTACTTTAAATTAAAAATAAATATTTTTTTTACAAACGTACCAAACCGTACTTATATCTTATTTTTTAAATTTTATCATACCGATATATTCATATCATGGTATTTTGAAAAATTGGTAAAAAGATGACTTTTTGGCTTTTTTAGTCTACTTTGTCTTTTGTAAGTAAAAAATGTGAGATGGTATGATCCAAAATGAGTAAAAAGCTAAAAATTGACTCTTTTTTTTCCTTCCCAAAAAACCCCTATTGTATCAATACCTATACACATATCGTCCCTGCTTCGTAAGTGCTTGAATTTTAGTTGAGAGACAAGAGAGATTACTCAAAAGATGAGTGATTTTGATCCCAAACTAGAGAAGAAAGGGATGAGATAAATTTTGGCAGAATGATTTTGATCAAAAATGATTTGAGTGAGAGAGAAGAAAGAGAGAGAACAAATGGAGAAAAATTTGTTTGTGCTCCGTTAACATTGTTTCGTTAATCTGACAACCAAAACAACTTGGTTAGGATGTGTTTTCTGCCAAGCCTTGGATCCTCTCTTGTATGACACGTCACCCATGGGTTAAATCTATATAATAGATGAGAGAAAAGGGGTTTTTGGCCCATAAGGACTTATAAGAGTTCCAATATCTTAATCCTAATTGCTTAATTTTTGAATTTAAAAAAAAATTTAGCACTTATTGACTTCTCTCAAGCCTTTTAGACTTCTCTTATGCACACCATTTTCAACTTCTCTCATACCTATTTAATTATTTTAGAAATAATAATTATCCCTTGATGTATAAATTTCAAATGGAAAAATAACAAAAACATTTCATAATCTCTCAATCCTAATCTCTCTCATCAATTTTCAAAAAAAAAAAAATTATTAAAACTTGCATTTCTTATTAGATAATATCTATATCTTATATATTATATTATAACATAACAAAAAAAATTAAAAATCAGATATACAGACAGATAAAATTAATAAATATGATTTTTATTTGTTCAGTTAAAATCTTTCTTTTGCCTCTCAATATCCAATTTCAAATTTTAAAAATCTTTAAAATCTACCTAAATGAATCTAATTTAAAAATATCTCACACCATCATTCTTTAAATCAATAAAACTCACATGTCTATCACATATCTAACTCATAGCATAATTTACCTAAATAATAATAATTAAAAACAAATAGAAACCATAGATAAATTAAATTTTAAAAAAAAATAGAAACTCACATCTTCATCTTAAATAAATTGAAGAAAAAAAAATATAGAAACAATACAAAAATAAAGAAGATAAGAATTTAGATATGGATCTTCAAAAAGATATGACAATATTTAAATTTGAATTATGATTTAATAATATGATTATCAATTTTTTTTTATGTATATCTATTAAAATTTTAAATCAGTTAATGTGACAAATTAATCAATTTTCAAGTCTTATTTAAAGAATAATCTGATTAGTCATCCCAACTCCTAGACTTCGCGGGCACTGGCAGAGGAGCTGACAGATTTGGCGGGGCGAGGTCTAAATTGTTGGGGATAATATCCTACCACTCCATAAATTTATTTTTTTTTAATTTTTTTTTTCCAATGTGATTTTCTTTCTCTGTTGGTGGTTTTGTTTTGGTTTTGGTTTTGGTTTTGGTTTTAGTGAGATTTATGTGTTTGTTTACAGGTTTACATGGTAGAGAATAATTATTAGTGATGATGGTTGCAATCGAAATATCTATGCCCATTCTGTGGTAAGAATTTTGATCGGATTTTATTTTTTTCAATGAAAACCATAAAATTGAAGTAAAAAAAATGGGTATCAAATTTTTTTTTTTTTATTGTCATTTTATTTTATAGAAAATGTGAAAATTTAGTGGGAATTCAATAATGTACTATAACATTAGATTTTTGTATAACTAGGTAAATTTAAAACTTTTAAATATCATAGTGTTTTTTATTTTTATCCTCTTTCTATCATATCATACCATTATTGCTATTTGTTAGTTTGTTAATCATAATTTAATTAATTGAAAATGAAAGTTTAGTATAATTTTTCATATATATTAATTAATTTGTTACAACTATATTTGTATATAATAGCATAATATATAGCGATAATCTCTAAAACTAATTTCTATTTGTGTATGTAATTAAAATAGTCTATCTTAAAATAGTATACAGAGGAGTTAGATAGCTTCTTTTATCCCAAAAAAACACAATCAATTTTTTTTTTTTTTATACTTTTGAATTTTTTAAATTGAAACATCAGTTGTTTATGTCCACAAAATAAAATTGATAAACACATATCCAAAAGTTACATATTTTTTTTTCATTTTCTTTTATTTTTTCTTTTTTTAATAGGTAGGATATTTACAAATAATTTTTTTTCATAATCCGACTTATAATGATGTGGTCATAAATGTCAATTTTTATACAAATAAGATAAGAGAATTAATCAAATTATACATTTCAACCAACCACATACTTAAACTTTCATTATTTCAAGATGTTATTTCACTATAATTCCAATTAACAGAATTTTCAACCCTTAATATTTTTTTAATCAAATTATAATTTGATAAAAAATTTAAAAGATGAAGCGTTGGAAATTATTGTTTTTTCCAACAAAATTGATGGAAAAAAAAATTAGGATAAGAATGAAAGTTCTTTTAAAATTAATAAAATTTAATGAAAAATTTAAAGTAATTCATATCAAATCAAATTTTTTATTCAAATTTAAAATCCAATTAGATTAAAAAAAATTAAAAGAAAATGATGAAAGGTTGGAAATATTCTAAAACCTTCTTTAAAGATTAGAAATCTATGTGTATTATATTCATATTGTATTTTTAGCTATGAAATTAAAACAAAAAAAATGTAACTTAAATTATTGGATTAGTAACAGAAATATCATATCAATTATTGTTAAATATCACTTCACTTCACATTTAATAATAAAATTGTATATTTATCTTAATTCTAACATTTAAATTTGTATATTTTCGTAATAAGAACAGTTATATCTTAACTCATGTAACCTCATTTAATTAGGTTTAACTTTTTTTAATTACAAATTATCAAAATTATACTATTTATATTTTTTAATTTTTTAAACTAATAATTTAAAAAGTTATAAACATAAAAATTAACTTATAAATTTCATGTATCGAGACAAAATATTGAATTATTTCAACATATTTATAATATTTTTAAAAAAGTTTATAAAATCCCACTAATATAATCTATATCTATATCTATCTATCTATCTATCTATCTATTAAGCAAAAGGGGGGTTTTTTAACCCCAAGGCCTGTGGGAGTTTCAATATCCCAATCTGAATTTTTTTAATTTTTTATTAAAAAAAAAAACTCAGCATTTATGGATTTGATCAAATCCCCTGATCAGCATTTATTAGCTTTTTTCAATCCACATGTCTTTTCACATGCCTGCATTTATTGATTTGGTCAAAATCCCCTGATCAGCATTTAAAATCCCATCATACAAATAATTATAGATACAATCTGTGTATAGTTATTGCAGTATCCTTTTCAACTTTTCTCATACACTATGGTTAATGATAAGATTGTTAAATTATTTTTATAAAAAATCTAAAAAAACATAATTTATATATTAAAAAAAACTAAAACAAATATAAATATCTATAATTATCTTATGCATAGCACGGGTGATAAGCTAGTATCTATCTATACTATATATTAAGCAAAAGGGGGTTTTTAACCCCAAGGCCTGCAGGAGATTCAATATCCCAGTTTGAATTTTCTATATTTCTTATTAAAAAAAAAAAAACTCAGCATTGTAAACGCGGCCGAACGTCTCGGGAAAATTCCGTTTTGTTCATTGGGCTCACTACAGCCCGGACTCCATGTCACGGTTCTTAATCTGATCTTGCAAAGTGCAATGCGAGATTGATAAATCACCAAAGAGTCCAAATCCGGAAAATCGTTTTGAAAAATTGATTTTTTAGAAAGAAGTGCCAAACATGGACTGCTTTGCCAGATGCAAAGTCGCTACCTAAATATTTATTTTGGGGGAATTTAGGAAACCCTGACTCGTTGCCTAAGGCCACGTGTTCGTCATCACCAAAGTTGCCTCGGCTCGGGAACTTGGGTACGATTGGGGAAGGTCATCTATGAGCACCCCCCTCGCCCGATCAAAGATCGGCCTGTACTAAGCATGATATCTTGTTTTTGAAAACACGTGTGTTCTTATTCCGGTTATTAACCTAGAATTGCTATGTGATGTGCACAGCATACAAGTATAGACTGGATCACCTAATTTGGAACAAAACATCTCATGTTTGTTTTTTAAAGCGGTTTGCTACTCGCAAGTAGGCTAAAATGCGGATTTTGCCACCCTCAAGTGGGCTTAGAAAATATGGTGATTTGCCACTCTCAAGTGGGCTTAAAACTCGCAATCAATGAATTGTTCTAATTCAAGTAATCCAACCTTCACCCACAGGCAATCAGGCAGTTATATCACATAAGCAAATAGCCTCATGGTAAGCATGCTATCATGGCAGTCACTCACACACATGCAAAGATGCTAAAGCATAAACATTTATCGAGTACTCCGAGCCAAAACAAAAGCTATGTTAGAAATCAATGCATGATCCTAGTTCATGTTTAAGATGGCTAATGCAGCACATGCAAAATCCAACTAAGATAGGCTCGGCTATTCTAAAATGTCATATGAAATGCAATTTGATACATGTATTCAAGCAAGAATTGAAATACAATGCAGTTAGTATGATGCGCCGAGCCCGGTGCATGCAAGACAAATGAATGGATGCAAACATGCGAGCATAAGGATGCTAATTGAAACATGCCCTAAAACTAACCATCGAAAGTTGGTAAATAAAAGGGAGAAAGAAATGGGGGTTGGAAGACATGCATCACACACACGCACACTTATTTACAACAGTTGTGCCCTCTCGACGGAGGGTCCGAATGAATAATACAGAACCAGCTAGCTAATCTAAGCTAATCTAATTAAACTAGTTATTACACGATGAAATGAATAACAAGTTACAACTACTTATTACACAACATTAACTAAGTAAGCAATCTAAATGAGCATGCAAACTAAATGAATGTGGGCTGCCCCAGCTCTGCTTTGAATGACAAAGAATGCATGCATGCTTGAATTGCCTTGTTCGGAAATCCCTCGCGATGCCCCGACTTGCCTCTGTTTGCAATTAACCTCAGAACACTACACAAAGCTCCAGAAGGCTGAAACTCCACCCTGGGAATCTATGGGAAGGCTGCCGACTAGCTATTGGCCTTGGAGACCACCTGCCGACCACTTTTGTGGTGAAAAACCAAAAAAAGTGGTCGGCCAGCCACTAAATCTGGTCGGTCGACCATTTCTGCCCCTGGTTTCTGGTTTTCTGCAACAGAAGGCAAGAGAGAGAGATGGCAAGGTATTCGCAACACATGTGTGCACGACCACTCTCCCTATCATTGCATAAGCTCAAGAGAGTGTAGTCCTTGACCCTCGGGCCACCAATCACACATCTCGATGCATGATGGCCGAGAAGTTGAATTGCACGACTCAATGTGAAATGAATGCACATACAAGCACCTAAAGCCAACAACTCCGTCATGAGTAGTCAAGAGTGTCGGCGATCGGGAATTGAGACACATTTCATCACTTCAAGCATGAAACGTCCCTCGTTCCCCATGTTTGAACTAACCCCTATTCCAAACACAATGCAACAAACAAGGCATGCACCAATGCAACTCTAGCATGCAATCTTAATGCAATGCAACTAAGTCACGCAAACATGCAAGGGATAACATGCAAACATGCAACTAGCATACACAATGCTATGAACTAACAATGGCATACACAATGCACATGACACTTAGCATACACAATGCACGTAGAAACTAACATACACAATGAGATGAACAAGGCATGCACAATGCAATGATCAATCATGCGACAACATGGCATACTCAATGCTATGAACTACAATGGCATACACAATGCAAAATGGACTTAAACCAAAATGGATGGGCCTCAGCCACACCCAAATCAGTGGCCAATAGATTATGGAAATGAGGCATCAAAACACATACGATCATGCACAATGCAACGGCCCCAAGTCTAAGGCACAAAACACAACTTTCCAAACGCATTGAAAGGATGAAATATGGAGTGCAATGACACATGTTTCAGCTTTGAAATGGCATACAAAATGACTTCGAATTATGCAAACAACTCATGTAATGCATGTTGAATGGCTCAAGCATCGAAACTAGTGAAGTGTATTACACTATAGGCATGCAAGGCAATGCTCAAATGGCCAAACCAACTCCAAACAGACCCTATGTAGGCCCAAAATAATAGCAAAATGAGTTGGGATGATGGCTTGAAAGGCACAAAAATGAAGCTCATGCAATGACTCACAAAATAGGGTATAAAAGCACAACTCCCAAGGGCACTTAAAGAGTGGAAAACATGGAAGTATGACAGCCCTATATGCTCTGAAATATCATGCTCAATGATGCCAAAACATGAAAATACCTCAAGTTAAGCATGCAAGGGACTTTAAAACTCGAAGCTAGTCAAGGCTATTACACTACAAGCGTGCATGGCAAGCATCTTTCGACCAAGAGGCCTCAAAAAAGAGCTAAGGGAGCCCAAAATATGAACAAAACCAGGTTGGAGCATGGCCAAAATATGCTAGAATAGAGGGCCAAAACATCATGCATTCTAAGCTAGTAAACATGATTTACACTACAAGCATATGAAGCATGTGAGAGGCTACCAAACCAGCTGAAAACGGAGTCATGGCATGCCAAATGATGACCAAAAACCCACTGAAATATGACCAATACATGCAAGAATGACATGCTACTTTGATAAGCCACAAAAGGGATTACTCTACACATGCAAGAGACAAACCCAAGGTGACCAAACCAGCTATAGACAGAGTCTAGGAAGGCCCTAAAAGTCACCAAAAGTGCCTGAACCGAGCCTTGAAAGTATGAAAACATATGCTCCTTTGATAGGCCAAACATGCAAGCAAACAAGACCAAAAGAGAGAGGGTAACTCCTCTCTGATTTAGGGCCTCAAAACCACTAAAAATCCATTGGATTTCAATGGCCAAAAGGCCATGCAAGGATTAACTCAAAGGCCTTATGGCATGGCACAAAACAAGGCCAAATAGGGCATACAAGAGGGAAGATGACCCTCAGCACCAAAAGGGCCTTAAACAAACATGAAAAATACTTAAATATGGAGCTTTTTTCAGTTTACAACAAAGCTCAAATAAGCATGCAAGTATGGCTAAGAGAGTGATCAAGACAGAGCTTAAAAAAAAAGGAAAGAGATTACCCTTGAAGCTCAGCAAAACCAGTAAGTTCCTCAGCCAAAAACCACCCTTTTAACCTCCAAAAATATCCTCTAGGAACATCAGTTCAATGGTAAGGATGTATGACTAAGAGTTGGGGTGTTAAAGGTCAAGAACAATACACACTTTTGGCTCAAAATAGAGATATAGAGAGAGATATGTGTTTGTGCCTTAGGAAATTTTCTGAACTTGGTTCAAGGAGAGGGAGAGCCTCTCTTATAGAAGAAACAAAGGGTTCAAGCTTCTTAGAGAAGCTAAACTTGGATGCAATCCCTCCATTCACGTGTATAGAGGATACAGTCTGTGCCTTCCAGCTGGCAGTGCTGGCATCCATTCAGTCAGACAAAATAGGAGGAAACCTGCCGACCAGAAAAGGTGGTCAGCCTGCTACTTTTAGTGGTCGGCCAACCACCCAAAGTGGTTTCCCAGATAAAAAGTGGTCGGCAAGTGCAATTGGTGGTCTCCACACTGAAAGCAAACCAATGGTGGGGTGGGAAACCAGAAAATGTGGCCTAAAGACCAAAAAACCGGTTTCTCGACCAAAAAATTGGCTGGCGAGCGAAAAAGTTGTTTCCAAGGAGAAAGATGGTCTCCCACCCTCATACCACCTTCCAAAACAAGAAAAGCAAGATTCGTGCCAAGAACGAACCAACACGGATGCAAAACGAGAGTTTGGGAGGCAAAGCGCGCAGCCGGGAGCCTCGAAAATTGGCTGTGGATCACCAAAAGTGGCGTACGACCACAAAAGTGGTCTCCCGGACCACAGTGTCCCTCTAGACAGAGGAAACAAGGTGCGTTTCAAAAACCGTGCCAAACAGAGAATGTTAAGCGGTCCCGAGCCGAGGCGCACGACCGACGGCTCCAAAAACCGGAAACTGGTCTCCAAATGGGAACAATGGCCTACGACCACGAAAAGTAGCCTACAACCACTGAGAGATGGTCTACAAGACCTCTCCCTCCCTCTGGGAAGAGAAAACAAAATTTGGTCCGCGGACTGAGTCAAAGTACAAAGGGTCCCGAGGTCCAGATGCGAGGCTCTCAGCCAAGAACTCCGAAACTTTTAAACGAGCACAATATGCGCAATCACCAAGTGCTCAATCGATGACGTCTGAGTCTTAAGATCGATCAAAAATGGGGTGTCTACAAGCATTTATTGATTTGGTCAAAATCCTCTGATCAGCATTTATTAACTTTTTTCAATCCACATGTCTTTCCACATGCCTGCATTTATTGATTTGGTCAAAATCCCCTGATCAACATTTAAAATCCCCTCATACAAATAATTATAGATACAATCCGTGTATAGTTACTGCAGTATCCTTTTTAACTTCTCCCATACACTATGATTAGTGATAAGATTGTTAAATTATTTTTATAAAAAATCTTTAAAAACATAATTTATGTATTAAAAAAATTCTAAAACAAATATAAATATCTATAATTATCCCGTGCATAGCACGGGTGATTATATAAGGAAATGGGGATTTTTAACTCACAAGTTTTATGGGAGCTCCAATGTCTCAATCTTAATTTCTTAATTTTTTGATTTAAAAAATAAATAAAAACTCAGCATTTATTGACTTCTACCAAGCCTTTTTGACTTTCCATACACACCCTTTCAACATCTTCCATATCTATTTAATTATTTTGGAAATAATAATTATTTCCTCTTTTCAACTTCTCCTATACCTATTTAATTATTTTGAAAATAATAATTATCCCTTAATTTATTGATTTTAAATGGAACGATAACAAAAATATTTCATGATCTCTCCATTTTAATTTCTCTCATCGATTTTCAAAAGAAAATATTAAAACTTGTCTTTCTTTTCTCTCCCTAAAAAAATCAAATAATATTTTTCATGAGAATTGTAGATATCTATCTATATCTTATATATTATATTATAACACAACCAAAACAAAATTTAAAAATCAAATATACAAACAGTTAAAATTAATAAATATGATTTTTATTTATTCAATTAAAATCTTTTTTTTGTCTCTCAATATCCAATTTCAAATTTAAAAAAAAATTAAAGTATCTGTAAACAAATATAATATATCTCACACAATCATACTTTAAATCAATAAAACTTACATGTCTATCATATATCTAGCTCACATCATAACTTACCTAAATAATAATAATTAAAAATAAATAGAAATCATAGATAAATTAAATTTTAAAAAAAAATATAAACCCACAACTCCATCTTAAATAAGTTGAAAAAAAAATCAAATAGAAACTACACAAAAATAAAGAAGATAAGAATTTAGATATAGATCTTAAAAAGATATGACAATATTTGAATTTGAATTATGATTTAATAATATAATTATCTTTTTTTATCTATATCTATTAAAATTTTAAAGGGCAAATTACACTAACAGTCCCTATAGTTTGGGGCTTGTATCACTTTAATCCTTGACTTTTCAATTGTGACACATTTGACCTTGAATTTTGAATCTTGTTCCAAATAAGAACAATTGAACATACCATTGCTTAATTTCAAGGGCAAAATCATCAATTTGATAAAAATAAATGTCAAAACAATATTTTAAAATTTTTAAAAATTATTTCTACCCACTAAAAATAAAATTATGTAAAATTGATAAAAATTAATAAAAATTACATGATTAATTTAAAAAAAAATTAATTTTACATGATCATCATCCAAATACATAATAAAAATTAATTTGGCAAAAAAAATGTCTAAAAGATTTATCAATTTTATATAATTTTATCTTTAGTAGGTAGAAATAATTTTTAAAAATTCAACAATAATTTTTGACATTTATTTTTGTCAAATTAATTTATATTTTATCAAATTGACAATTTTACCCTTGAAAATCCAATAGTATCTTCAATTGTCCTTATTTGGAACAAGATACAAAATTCAGGGTCAAATATGTCACACTTGAAAAGTCAGGGACCAAAATGACACAAGCCCCAAACTATAGAGACCGTTAGTGCAATTCACCCTAATTGCATTCTTTGAATAGGTCCCACTCTTGTTACAAATGTAATTATGACACATCTCATAGTAAATAAAATATGATTTGCAAATATGATTATTATAATATTGTAATATGAATTAAAAAAAAAATTAAATGCCTAAACACACTAAATTAGAACACATCTTAGTTTAAACTAACTTAATTTACATAACACATAAAAAATTAAAAATAACCCAAATTTTAAATAACGCTACTGCAATATGTATTTTCGTTTGAATTTTTTTTTTTCACAAATTAAAAGTACTTAAAAGAGATATTTTAATTGGTGAAAAAATTTTTAAAATTTTAATAATAGATCATGGAAAATTTTAATATACACCCCTTTAAAAAGGGTGTGCCATATGCACCCATAGTTATGCCCTAAGAAGCACAGAAACGAACACGAATACGGATACAGACACGAACACAGATACAGATGCAAACATGGGACACGACAATTTTAAAAAAAAATAGAGACATAGACATAGCGGGACACTGCAATAAAATATATTTTCATATATTTTTATTTACTGTCCAGATTAATATCACATCCACAAACAATCAATATTAACAAAAATTAATTCTAATTCTATATTTTATTTTATTTTTTTACTTACAGTTTCTATATATTTTTTTTATTAAGTATTTAAATATAAGAAAAAATTAATAAACATTCAATATTCATCAAAAGTACTAAAAAAAATGAAGAAAAAAAGAGACAAGTTGGCCCCGAAGTGTACCCGGTGTATCCCTTGAAAATAAATTAATTAAATAAGGAGATAAGCCATGTGGCGTGTCCCATACGTGTATCACTGCCGTGTTTGCGTCAACGTTGTTAAAATTGGGATCCTGCGTGGATCGTTGGAAGGGACTCATGGATCAGATCGTAGAATCTACGATCGAGGATCATAAGATTTATTTTCAGTGTAAAATAAAATGAAAAATTATCGATAATGATAATATATGTTATGTAATTTTGAAAATATTAAAGAAAAATGATAAATTTGATATAATGCATATTTTATGTTAACATCAATTAGAAGAGACAAATGAAAAAAGTGTTTATAGTCAACTTTTATATATATATATATATATGCACATATACATATATATATATATATATATAAAGAAATAAATAATAACAAAAAAAAATGTTAGGATTGGGATTATAGTAGAATCGGGATCGTATGCGATTCTACACGATTTTATGAATAGGATCGTAGTAACTTTAATATCCTACTAAATTTAAGATCCTAACGTGATCTAAATCGTTTAGCTCAACTGAAATCGTAGCATTGTAAGATCCTACGATTCGGATCGAGATTCTAATAGCTATGGTCTGCGTGTCTCGAAGTGTCCGTGAGTCCAATACATATATGACACTTGTTTTGAAGTGTCGATGCTTCATAGGTTACGCCATTGTGTTCTTTAATTATGACCAATTTTCTTCTTTAATTTTGACATTATTTTATTTATAAGTCATGATATATATATATATATATATATTTTGTCAGTTATGATTTAGAAAAATGAAATTATATAATTTTTCTTTTTAGTTATAATGTGCATAAGGGTGTGCATCATAGTGTTTCCCTAGAATAATAACTAGAAAAAACACATAGAGCCCAAACTAAACACCTCTTACTGCATAAATGAAATTGTTTATCAATCATAACCAAAATAATAATCAGATCATAACAACTTATAGTATAATCAATGACCTTTTCAGTATTAATCAAAATAAAATGACAATAGATTATTGTACGAGCATGAAATCATCTTCTTGTATAATCCTGTTGACTAAGTTTGTACTCCTTCAAACATTGTCGCATTGCCACTTGAAAATACACGGAAGCTAGCTGACGGGTGTGTGTCAGAAACCCCTTCGACGCCTAAGTCAGAAAGTTGACAATAGACAATAAGCTCTATGTATTTGAGAGTAAGAATTACAATACATGTCCATAGGTTATGTCATGAGCCTTTATAGATTCTGCCAAACACAATCTTAGTAGGACTCTAACTCTCCTTAGCAGAGTCCTCCTAGGAGTCACACTGCTAAAGGATAATGCCTATCCTTAGAACACCCTTCTCACTACCCATCAGGTGAAGGACCTAAATCTTCTATCTCGGCTGTCAATGCGGTCAACCGAGCTAACTCGACTCTGCTCTGATCTTGGCAGAATTGTGGTAATCCTAAAATCAAGATAGTGCTCTGCCAAGCTAATTTAGCTTGCCCTCTTCACTAGTAATTCCTTGGTCCGCTACAAGACTATCTCTTAATTTTTTTTTTATTCAGAGTAAAATAACTAAAAAAAATTAAAACTCCAAGCTACAAAAATTTATCCAAAATGAAATATATCATGTTATAACTGCTTTAATCTCTAGCACATGGAAAAATGTAGAGGTTCGGACAGAGGCAACCAAATGACAACCATGAACACACAATTTAGCTTTTGTCCACTATTATCTCCATTAGCAAGTCACGTGTCAAAAATAAGGACTAGATTGTCAATCCACGAAAGTTTCAAATTTTATTTGTTTACCTGATCAATCCTTTAAACAAACATATATATAGGTTCAAGTTCAACTAGGTTAATTCATTTTACAAAACCCTAAGGCCACGTTTGTTTGCGGATTAAGTTGGATGAGATTATTAGTGAAATGATTGTTAGTGAAGAGACTATTAATGTGAGGATTGTTAGTGAGAAAATTAAAAAAAGTGTGTTTGTTTTGATGATAGTGTGTGAGATGATTAGTGATGGGATTATTAATTATTTTATATAAAATGAATAAATAAATTATTTCTATATTACAAAAATCAAAACAAATATTAAAACAAATAGGTGCATTTGGTAAAAAAAAATAAATTTTTTATATAAAATACTCAATTCCCCCGCTATTTCCTAATTCCACCACCCAAAATCTAGCCAAGCTAATCCCCTATGTGAGGGTATTCATAGTCCCATGGGACTACTAGTCCCCCTCTATTTTTGTCAACCAAACATGGGCTATGTAGGGCCTACAGGATTGGTGGTCCAATCTTCCCACCTATGGAGTCAAACAAACATGACCTAACATATTTGTTTAGACCGCCTGCATAAGAGAGATTGTTATTTACTGGACATTTAATTCTGAGAGGGAGCTTTTAAGTGCATTAGGGCCGAGCTAGGCCCAGCGTAGTGATGAGCCGTTTTGTGGGCCGAGGTAAAAAGGGCTTAGTGAAGTAAAAAACCATTGTGTTAGAGGGGTTAGCTCGGCTGTGTTGCTCGGTCCAAGTGATTACAATCACTGCGGTCGGAATGGTGATTATGAGCTCGGTCATAGCATTTGGAGCCGAGATTTGGGCTTCTGGTGGTAGAGTTTGTTCTTGTTAGCTCGGTAAGACTTGTTGTTGTGTAGCGGTCTCAACAGACAAAACCGAGGTACCAAGCTATGTGTTACAGTGAAGGCACTGGATTCAGTATGACAAAGGTTAGTTCGTCATACTGTCATCTTATTGAGGTAAAACCATCTCACTTGGTTTAAGCAGTGAGGAGGGTGTTGAAAGATAGGCATTATCTTTCAGCAATGTGATTCCTAAGAGACTCTACATGGAGGATAAGAGTCCTACTAGGATTGTGCCAAACAAAAGTTATAAAGCTCACAACAGAACCTATGGAGAGGTAACACAACTTTAATTCTCGAATACACAGAGCTTTTGTCTATTTGTCTATTTTGCTGACTTAGGCATCGGAGAGGTATTCGGCACACACCCGCTGCTAGCTCACGTTTGTGTTTCAGGGAGTAAAGCGACGACGTTTGGAGAAGCGCAGACCTGGTCAACAGGATTATACGAGAACATTATTTCGTGCCTACAATTGGCGCTGTCTGTGGGAAGTCCAAAAGAACAAAACCTCTTGATCAAGTTTTTCCTCTCTAATCGGAAACAATGGCGCACAATGAAGATTTACCGCAATCCGTTATCGACGGACAAACCCCAGAGGGTGGGAGGCACGAAGGTTTGCCTTCTATCCCTCCCATGGTGGATTTAGAACCCCAGCGACAGAACCCCCAGAGGATGCAAGGGATGCTAACAGCCCCCGTCTCTCTCAAGTCCTGAAAGACAGAGGCGAAGGATGGACCCTCAAGTCCTGGAGGATCGCGTGAAGGAACATGATGAGTTAATAAGGAAGATGCGGCAGACATAGAGTTAATGAAACGCCAGATAAAAGGAAAATAAGTAGTGACAGGAGAGGGGCGCAAAGGCAACACGCCTCCTCGCCACTCGGAAGATCGTGGTAGGCATACCACACCATTGTAAGTAGAGAGTAGGAGCCTCAGAACAAGCGACACTCAATCGAGGACTTCCAGGACTCGCTACTCTAGGTCTGAGAGAACGAGAACTGAAAGGTCATACACTGAATGAAGCACCTATCGACCCTCGCACACGCACCAGACGTCATCTAGGCACACGGAGTTACCTAGATCATCTGACTTACGAACTGTGCTGGAAGAAAGGGCACGGTGGAAAGAGGATACCAGGGCACGCGACCCGCGTAGAGTTTCAGCCCTTCAACGGTTGGCACCTCGGACACATGGGAGCGTCGAGGTAGGAATGCCAATGCTACGCTTTGCTTACGAACCAACAAACAAAGCATTAGCAAGGTTACAAAGCTCACTGTTCATTTCGGCAATAGAGAACGCACCGCTACCTTCAGGCTTCCACCAGTCCAAATTTACTACTTATGAGGGGAAGATGGACCCCTACATGCACTTGAGCCACTTTTGCCAGGTTATGGCGGTATACCGGCGAAATGAGGCCTGGATGTGTATCTTGTTCCCATCCAGCCTTGGCGACCTAGGTCTAACCTGGTTCGCAAGGCTACCAAAAGGCAGCATCGCCTCCTGGACACAATTGGCAGAGGCGTTCATAACTAGGTTCAGAACGAATACCAAGACACTAGTGGAGATCAACCAGCTACTCTCCATTGACATTGGTGACAAGGAAACGTTGAGATCCTACAACAGTCGCTACTGGAAAACCTTCAACCAAATTTGGGATTGCCCTATAAACCTCGCCATAGCACAATACAAACGGGGCCTACCAGTCAGCAATAAATTGAGGGACTCAATTACAATGACGTCGCCCCTCACAATGGAGGCCTTAATGGAGAGAGTGCACCAACATATTCGCGTGGAGGAAGACAATGCCCGTGCTAAAGCAAAATCTAGCACAACAGCAATACAAATAAAAAGACTTCAGCAAAAGTCAACACGGTAGAACAACCAAGCAGGATGGGCGAGGCAGGCGGGCTAACAGAGAAGACCCAGACAAAAGGAGGTTAAGAGTTCGCACAGCCATACTACAGTGTTCAAAAAACCAACCTACCGAATCCTAAGTGAGATACGTGACGAACCTTTCGTTCGATGGCCAGCTAAGTTGGGAGAAGCACAAAAGAACTATGACGAGAGGTCCCGGTGCACCTTCATGATGAAAAGGGGCACCACAATGAAAATTACATCGCTGTTGAGGCATTATTTGGAAGAGTTAGTGGCAGCTGAGCACTTGGACCAATACATAGAATGAGGGATTCAAAGCCGCCCCCCAGAGCCACAACAACC